>JAODAL010002089.1:0-206716 GCA_025379985.1 Phyllomedusa bahiana | reverse complement strand
AATCACAGCCCCTGTTATATGTATTTCACTGTATTCCCTTGTGAACTCCATTTCCAGTTCACTCTCTGTACTGAACGGATTGCTCTCTGTCTTCTTGCTTGCATGCATTCAGGCACAAGATTTGTTTATTAGTGATTTTACACAGGAAAGGCTTCATTTTTGCAATTTTGGGGGTACAGCTATTGCATAAGACACTGTTAACAAATCTCCTATAGAAAGAAATCTATTTCAAATAGTGGTTGCTTGGTGTAAATATTATTGAGTGCCCATAACTTCATTTTTGAAGTTTTAGGGGTTCAGCTATTGCATAAGACACTGTTGACAAATCTCCTATAGAAAGAAATCTATTTCAAATAGTGGTTGCTTGGTGAACATTTTATTGAGTGGCCAAAGGTTCATTTTTGCAGTTTTGGGGAACAGCTATTACATAAGACACTGTTACCAAATGTTTATCTTTTTATTATTTTGCTTTAGAACATGGAGATTACTAGAGGTGGTAAGTGAGCATGGAGGGGCGTATGACGTGGAGCTAGAGGTACGAGACAAGGTGCTCCTTCCAGTGCTCCGGACAAGGGACCACATGGTCAGTTGCAGGACTGTCAGGCCTGTCATCACTTGCTCGTTTCCCTGTGAGTCTTAGTAGTGAAGAGCGTTGCCAATCTGTTCTTCATTGGTTAACACACACTGCATCCAGCGGTTTTACCTCCTCCTCCTCTCAGTCACAGGCACAAATGTCATCATCATCATCAGTCCAACATGAAGCAAACACGGGCCGAATGTCACAACCCAATATACAGACCACTTCAGATAATCCATATTCTGAAGAGCTCTTTGATAACACAAAGTGGTTGGGGTCAGAAAGCATTTCAAAATATCAAGATGCCAAAGGACAGAAATACCAAGCGGTCAGCAGTGCATCGCAGTGCCTGTGGCTTCTAGCCTGCAGCTTGAGGATGCAGATTGTGAAGAAGTGAAAGTCACCTGTGGCATTTCAAAATATCAAGAGGCCAAAGAGGATGATTTTGTCTACTCTGATGCCCAATCATTGATGCCCTCAGAGGAGGAGAAGGAAGCCGGTCCGTTGCCAGAAATATCAAGCAGTCAACTGTGTCTTGTAATGCCTGTGGCTGCTAGCCCAAAGCTTGAGGATGTAGACTGTCAGGAAGAGGAAGTCACCTGTGATGATGATGACATTGCTGATCCAAAGTGGATATAAAGAGTTTAAGCACCATGAGCATGAACAGGAACATGCATGGAAAGCATGAATTGCTGTGCAAGAGTCACTTGGAGAAAAAAGACCACACTGGTCCTGGGCTTTCAACCACCATGACATCTTCTGCCTCCTCCTCCTCCTCCGCCACTTCCAAGCCTAAGCGGTACTCTACTGCCGATGTGCCAGAGCAACATGAGCAAGCAATCCCCAGTCCCAGATGCTGTCAGCCAATTCCCACCAGCAACACAGCCTACACCTTCCCCTTCCACCAGTGTGATCTGCACGCTGTACAGGGACCAGTCCGGCAGTCAGCCTTCTGTGTACCAGGTGTGGGAGCATAAGAAACACTTTCACCTCAACCATCCCAAAGCCAAAAGCCTGAATGTCGGCATTGCCAGGCTGTTGGCCTTGGAAATATTGCCTTTCCGCCTGGTGGACACCGATGGGTTCCGCCACATCATGGTCCTGGTATGCCCCCAATAAAAGATATTCAGCGTGTTGGCTGCATCTGTCCACCAAAGTCCATCTGATTACAGACACATGGACTAGTTAGCACGGTCAAAGACATTACATCTCCCTGACTGCTCACTGGGTGAGTTTGGTGGATGACAGTGCCTCTGGTGATGGGTCTCGGCCGATACTATTTCACACTGCTGGGATGGTGCAGAGTCCAGATCCCCAACCTCGACGGATAGCATCACGTGCCAAGAGAAACCAGGCCATTCTCAAATTAATTTGTCTTGGGAGACCGCCAACACACAGGTCAAGAGCTGTGGACGGCTCTGCGCACTCGGACTGAGCAGTGGCTGGATGCTGAGATCCTGGCGCCAGGCAAGGTAGTATGTGACAATAGGAGAAAACTCCTTGCTGCCTTTAGGATCGGTAGACTTACACACATCCCTTGCCTGGCACATGTCATGAACCTAGTTGTGAAGAAATTTCTCAAGCGCTACCCAAGTCTTGACTGTCTGCTGAGGAAGGCTCGACATCTTAGTTCACACTTCAGGCATTTGCACCCTGATTCGGCACGACTGGCAGCATTGCAGCGTGATCTGGGCCTCCCTGTCAATGGTCTGACATATGATGTGGCAACACGCTGGAATTCCACCCTCCACATGCTCCAGCAAGTGTGGCAGCAGCGTAATGCCATTATGCAGTATGAAATGTCGCATGGTCTAACTAGCAGTGGTGCGGACCTCAGGGTGTTGACCCATAGAGAGTGGAGGCAGGTGAAGGATCTCTGCACCATCCTTGGCAGTTTTGAAAAGGCCATTAAATGGTCAGTCGGGACGATGGCATTGTCAGCATGACCATTGTGGTTATATTTTTACTGGAACAAGCGTTAGGCACTCTGCGGCAGCAGGTTCCAGCAGTGATGGAGGAGGAGGAGGTGGATAAAAAGCCTTATTCGACGGAGGACGTAGAAGGCCCAACTGTTTCACAATTCTATAGGCTTTCTTTAGGCGGTGGTTCTAAGTCGAGGGCGGGTGCAGGATGGCAGTTCAGCTCACAGAGAAGAGCGCATGAGGCTAGCCAGGGCTCTGGTGACGGTCAGGATGAGGAAGTGAAGGAGGATGAGGAGGCAGCGGTGGACACCACCGGTACTGATTACCTTTAAGTGGTAAGAGGTCGGCACAGATTACAGGAGGAAGAGGATGAAGATCCCGTTAGTGCCCCTCGACCCCAAGGCTTGGGAGATCCCGGCAGCACCTCACACATTAGTGCTTGGATGTTATATTACCTGCAACATGATTCATGCATCAAGGCAAAAAAATTAATTAATGAAGCATGGATCTCTGACGATTTTGTTGCCCCGGTTGCCGATGTCACTGACTAGTAAACTGTAGCACGTCTTCTTGACAATGTAAAGTACAGTGGTTACGGAAAGTATTCAGACATCTTTAAATTTTTCACTCTTTCTTACATTGCAGCCGTTTGGTAAGATCCAAAAAGTTCATTATTTGGCTCATTAATGTACACTCTGCACCCCATCTTTAAAGAATAAAAGCAGAAATGTAGATATTGTTGCACTTTTATTAAACAAGAAAAACCGAAATATCACATGGTCTTAAGTATTCAGACCCTTTGCTCAGTATTAAGTAGAAGCACCCTTTTCAGCTAATACCGCCATGAGTCTTCTTGGGACTGATGTGTTATGGAAATCAGGTCCATTTATGTTCTATAGAGAAGGACTCATTTGTTCTAGCTTTAAATCTGTGAGGGAGACAAAACAAAATGGATGGCCTCAGATTCCATCTTGTTTTACTTAATATATTTCACAGTATCTAAAAATTGCTGTATATGTATTTCTAATAGTACTGGAATTTCCCTCATTTTTGGGTTTCTTTTGACTTTATGCCCAGACATCAGAAGATGCTTTGCAAGGCTCGGAACACCACAAAAAGGGAAGTTACTAATGACGCGAGCTTTGCAAAGAACATCTGCGTTCTAACAATAATTATTTTTTTTTATTTAGTGAAATTAACTCAAAGAGATTTTATCAGCAACAATATAGAATATAGGATAAAGGTCGAAATCAGTGATAGCCAGTAAGCTTACAAGGGGTGTTAACAAGGAAATTAGGGGAGGAATTAATTAGAATTAATTATGTGAACTAACCAATAATGGATGTAATCTGTGCATAATAATGTTTTGACGTATTACTTTATTAACATAAACACGCCCTAAAATTTGGGCATATAACACGTGTGTTTCCAATAAAGTTTAGAGATTTGCTATTGACATTCCTTGTGTCAGTTTCCTTTCTCCCATAGAGCATATGCCTATTTTCTAATTGATTACTAATTTGGACACCACGCAAGGAGAGGTCTGGGGCCCGTGGAGCTCCCATACCAAGTGGCGCTATCGTGGGGACTGCTAAAGGCGGGACTAACCCGAACACCTGGGGACATGTGGATCTAGGATGAACATATCATAGGTAAGATTCTTTAATATCTTACTAATATTCTGTTCATCCTCTATCTGCTATGGATTCAAGTTTGGGTTTGTTTCTCCAATTAAAGTTCACTCTTCTTTAAAGTTAGCAGGTCTTTTGACAAGAACCTTGCTCAAGGAGCTGATGTGTTTTTGATTTTATCTCAAGAGGCATTTTGTTGTCTGTTGTTTAAGCTGCATTGTTGGAAATGTTATAAAAACATAATGTCATATACAGTCAAAGGTTTTACAGAGGTCAGTAGACCAGTAGATTGAGGAAGTGTGAACTGTGAAAGTGTGAAATTGTGAAATTGTTAAAGAGCCAGCTCCTTGAGTTTGAAAGTCATTTGTCACTTAGGTTGGTTCACAGAAGGATATTTTGGTTGTGTGTATTAATATAGTTTAGGGAACTAAACTTGACCTAGTTTCTTTGCTTTGTCCCTGTGAATATAACTGAGGTTAGGAGGTTATCTATTTTTGAACCAGAGTTTGTGTTTAATTCATATTCAGATTATTAGTGTTTTCTAATGAGGGTTAAGAGATGGCATGTAGAAGTAATAATGCTAGACCATATTGTCCAAAGTGCCGAATGGGTGTGATTCTTCAATCTGTAGGAGAAAAGCCATATATAATTCTGGGAATAGACCCATTTGCATTGCTTATGCCAAGGATAGCGTTTGATATTGATCAGATCCTGGGGAAAACTAATAGAACTGTTTATAGAAGGGTGAATTTGCATTGTAGATTTGGATTTGCCAGAATAGGACAGACTTTGGCTGAACTTACAAAGATAGTGACGGCTGAGGATCCTAGGTTTGAGTTTCTTTTAATTTGTCCTTGTAGCACGATGCTGTTGTGGCCAAACCCGGATGAAGGATTTGGGGAATGTTGTCAGTTCCCACATGGACGAGAGGATGAATAAATTAGTTTGTGAAGAGTTAAGTTGCTGAAATGTTGAGTATTGCTGTCTAGATTAGGAAATAGCCAACAGAGTTCAGAAGTTTTTCAAAGAGTGTGCATCTATCTGTAAACAACTGTGTGTGCAGTGTGTGAATTTCCCCGGTTGATTAATTGTCACTTCAAAAAAAAATTTTTTTAAATTTAAAGAAAAAAGGGTTTTTTTTTTTTTTTAAAATTTTCCCCCAAAAAAATTTTTTTTTTTAAAACCTTTTAAAAATTTAAAAAAAAAATTAAATTTTTTTTTTTTGGGGGGCCCCCTTTTTGGGAACCCTGCCCCCCAAAAAAATTTTTTTAAAAAACCAAAAGTTTAAAAATTTTCCCTTTTTTTTTTTTTTTTTTTAAAATTTTTAAAAAAAACCCTTTTTTTTCCCCAAAAAACAAAAAAAAAAAAAATTTTTTTTTAAATTTTTTTTTAAAAATTTTAAAAAATTTTTTTTAAAAAAAAAAGGGGGAAAAAAATTTTTTTCCCCTTTTTTTTTTTGGGGGGGGGAAATTTAAAAAAAAAAACCAAAATTTTGGGTTAAAAAAAATTTTTTTTTTGGGCCCCCTTTTAAAACCCCCAAAAAAAAAAATTTAAAAAAATTTTTTTTTTTTCCCCCCCCCGGGGGGGCCCAAAAAATTTTAAAGGGGCCCTTTTTAAATTTTTTTTTAAAACCCCTTTACCGTTTTTTGGGGAAAAAAAAAAAGGGGGGGGAAAAAAAAAAAAAAAATTTTTTTAAAAAAAAAAAAAAATTTTTTTTAAAAAAAAACCCCAACCCCCCCAAACAAAAAGGGCCCCCAAAAAAAAATTTTTTTTTTTCCCCTTTTTTTGAACTTTTTTTTTCCCCCCAAAACCCCCCCCAAAAAAAACCCCAAAAAAAACCCCCCAAAAAAAACCCCCCTTCCCCCAAAAAATTTAAAAAAAAAAACCCCTTTCAAAAATTTTAAAAAAGGGAAAAAAAAAGGGGGGTTTTAAAAAAACCCCCCCCAAAAAAAGGGGGGGAAATTTAAAAGGGGGTTTGGGGGGGGGGGGTTTTTTTTTTTAAAAAAAGGAAAAAAAAAATTTTTTTTTAAAAAAAAATTTTTTAAAAAACCCCCCCCCAAAAACCGGGGGGGCCCCCCCCAAACCCCCCCCCCCAAAAAAGGGGGGGAAAAGGGGGGCCCTTTTGGGGGTTTAAAAAAACCAACCCCCAAATTTTCCAAAAACCCAAAATTAAATTTGGGGTTTTTTCCCCCCCCCCTTTTCCCCCCTTTTTTTTTTTTGGGGGGGGGCCCCCCCTTTTCTGGGGGTTTTTTTAAAAAATTTTTTTTTTTGGGATTTTTTTTTCCCCCTTTTCCCCCAAAAAAATTTCAAAACTTTTTTTGGGGTTTTTTTTTCCCCTTTTTTTTTAAATTGGGGTTTTTTTTTTAAAATTTTTTTTTAAAAAATTTAACCAAAATTTTTTTTGGGAAACCTTTGGGTGGGGGGTTTTTTTTCCCCCCCCCCCCCAAAAAAAACCCCCCCCTTTTTTAAAAAAAAACCCTTTTCCCAAAATTTTTTTTTTTTTCGGTTGTTTTTTTCCCAAAAAAAAGGGGGGTTTTTAAAAAAAAAAAATTCCAACCCCCCCCTTTTTTTTTTTTTTTTCCCCCCCTTTTTCCCCCCCCCTTTTTTTCCCCCCCTTTTTAAAAATTTTTAAAAAAAAATTTTAAAAAAAAAAAAAAAAAAAAACCCCCCCCTTTTTAAAATAAAAAATTTTTAAAAACCCCCCCAAAAAACCCTTAAAAAAAAATTTTTTTCCCCCCTTTTTTTTTCCCCCCCTTTTCCCCCCCCCCCTTTTTTTTAAAAAAAAAATTTTAAAAAATTTTTTCCCCCCAAAAAAAATTTTTTTTAAAAAAAAAAAATTTTTTTAAAAAAACCCCCCAAAAAATTTTTTTTAAAAAACCCCCCCCCCAAAAACCAACCCCTTTTCCTTTTTTTTTTTCCCCCCCCCCCCAAAAATTTAAAAAACCCCCCCCCCCCCCAAAAAAATCTTTACCCCCCCCCCCTAAACCCCCCCCCCCCTTTTTTTTTCCCCCCCCCCTTTTTTTCCCCCTTTTTAAAAATTTTTTTCCCAAAATTTTTTTTTTTTTTCCCCCCCCCAAAAAACCCCCCAAAAAAAAAATTTTTTTTTTAAAATTTAAATTCCCTTTTTCCAAAAAAAATTTTTTTAAAAACCCCCCTTTTTTTTAAAACCCCCCCCCCCCCCAAATTTCCCCCCCCCTTTTAAAGGGGTTTTTTTTTTTTTGGGGTTTTTTTTTTGGGGAAAAAAAAAAACCCCCCTTTTTTTCCCCCAAAAAAAACCCCCCAAACCCCCCAAATTTTTTTGGGGTTTTTTTTTTTCCCCCCCAAAAAAAAATTTTAACAAAAAAAAAAAAAAAATTTTTGGGTTTTTTTTTTAAAAAGGGGAAAAAATTTTTTTTTTTTTAAAAAAAAAACCCCTTTTTTCCCCAAAAATTTCCCTTTTCCTTTTTTTTTTTTTTTTTTTTTTTCCCCCCCCCAAAAACCCCCCCAAAAAAACCCCCCTTTTTTTTTTCCCCCCCCCCCCTTTTTTTTAAAAACCCCCAAAAAAAAAAAACCCCCCCCCCCAAAAAAAAAACCCCCTTTTTCCCCCCCAAAAAAAAACCCCTTCCCCCAAAAAAAAAAAAACCCCCCCCCCCCCCTTTTTTTTTCCCCCCCCAAATTTTTAAAAAAAAAATTTTTTTTCCCCCCCCCCCCCCCTTTTTTTTAAATTTTAATTTAATTTTTTTTTTATAAAAAAACTTTTTTTTCCCCCACAAAAAAAGGGGGGTTTTTCCCTTTTAAAGGTTTTTTTTTTGGAAAAAAAAATTTTTTGGGGGGGTTTTTTTCCCCGGGGGCCCCTTTTCCGGGGGGAAAGTTCGGGGGTTAAAAAAAAGGGGGGCCCCTTCCCCCCCCCCCCCCTTTTTTTAAAAAAGGTAAAAATTTGGGGGGGGTTTTTTTTTTTCACCTGCGGGGTTTTCCCCCTTTTTGGGGCCCAAAACCAAGGGCGGGGGGCCCCCCCCCCTTTTAAAAAAACCGGGGGCCCCCCCCTTTTTTTTTGGGGGGGCCCCCCCGGGGGGCCCCCCCCTTCCCCCCGGGGTTTTAAAAAATTTTTTGGGGTTTGGGGCCCCCCCCCCCTTTCCCCCCCCCGGGGGGTTTTTTTTTTGGGGGGGGGAAAAAAAACCCCCGGGGGGGGAAAGGGGCCCCCTTTCCCCGGGGGGGGGAAAACCCCCCAAAATTTGGGGGGATGGGGGGGGGTTGGGGGGGTTTGGGGGGGGCCCCCCCCCCCCCCGGGGGGGGAAAGGGGGAGAAAAAAAATTTTTTTTTAAAAAAAGGGGGCCCCTTGGGGCGGGGGAAAAAAAAGGGGGGGGGGGGCCCCACGGAAAAGGGGCACGGCCCGGGAAGGGGTGGGGGGGGGGGGCCCGTCCGGGTTGGGGGGGGGGGGGGGGGAAAAAAAAAAAACCCCCGGGGGGGACAAAAAGGGCCCCGGGGGCCCCCGGGGGGGGGGGCCCGGGCCCCCGGGGGGTTTTTTTAAAAAAAAAGGGGGGGGGTTTTTTTTTTCCCAAAAAAGGGGGGGGGGGGTTTTTTTTTGGAAAAAAGGGGGGGGGGGGAAAAGGGGGGGCCCCCCCCCCCAACAAAAACCCCCCCCGGGGCCGGGGAAAAGGGAGATGTGGTGGTCCCCCCCCCCCCCCAGCAGCAGCGCCCGGGGGCACACATGCCTTTGGGGCCCCCCCCCCCCTTTTGGGGGGGGGTTTTTCTCTTTTTTCCGCCCCCCCCCCCCCCCCCCCCCGGGGGGGGGGGGAAAAAAAAAAAAATGCTTTTTTTTCCCCCCCCCCGGCCCTTGTTTGTTTTTTTCCCCCCCCCCCTTTTAAATTCCCCCCAAAAAAAAAAATTTTTGGGGGAAGGGGGGGGTTTTTTTTAAAAAAAAATTTTTTAAAAAAAAATTTTTTAAAAAAGGGGGCCCAAATTTTCCCTTTTTTGGGGGGTTTTTTTTTAAAAAGCGGTTTTTTGGGGGGGAATTCCCCCCGGGGGGCCCTTTTTTTGGGGGGGCCCCCCCCCAAAAAAGGGGGGGGCCCCCCCTTTAAAAACCCCCCCGGGCCCCCCCCCCCCCCCCCCAAACCCACTCCCCCCCCCCAAAAAAAAGGGGGGGGGGTTTTTTCCCCTTTTTTTTTCCCCCCCAAACAAAAGGGGGGGGGCCCCCCCCAAAAGGAAATCAAAGTGTGGCTTTCTCCGCCCCAAAAAAAAAAAGGGGGGGAAAAAAAGGGGAAAAGGGGGGCCCCGGGGGGGGGGGGGGGCCCCCCGGGGGGTTTTTTTTTAAAATTTTTTTCCCCTTTAAAAACATTCTGAAAATGGCCAGGGGAAAAAGTGGGAGCACTTTATCCAAATTGTACAAAGCCGGAACACCCCCCTCAAAATTGCAGCGGCAGAACGGCTCCCCCCCAAAAAAACTTGTATGCGTTTTTTCCCCCCGTTTGGGAAATTCCCAGCCTGCAATGTTGGAACCCCCCTATATGAAAAGAAAAAAGGGGCCTTTTAAAATTTTTTGATGATCCAGGCAGAAGAAGTACTCCCCCGTGTAACTTTTTATGTCAGCCGTGGCAGTCATGCGTGACACCTGCCCCTTTTTTGAGGCCATTCGAGGAGGGCCCCGTTATTTGTCAGTCGCCAGGGCTACGGGATGAGAAAACGTCATTTTCCCCTGCTTATGTCCCGGAAAAAAATGCTGAAAAATTGTCTCCCGGGGGGGGGAAAAAGGGGGAAAAGTTTGGGGCTACATCTCGTGGGGCCCCATGAGTCCGGGGGGGGGACTGAAATGGAGGAAAGGGGGAGGAGGAGGGAGGGAAAATTTGGGGCGAAGATTGTCTGGTGAAAAGAAATGGATTTTTTACCCCGGTGGGGGGCCCCAAGAGAGGAGGAGCAGGAGCCGCTTGGGTGGAGGTAGAGGAAAAGGAGGAAAGGGCGAGGCAAAATGACCCGCAAGCACCCTGGCAGTATACAATGGAGGGTGGATGCAGGGAGGTCCCCTGGAGGGCTTGTGCAAGATGGCCCAGCAGGCCCTGCTGATTTGCCTGGCTAGTGACAGCCGAAAAGTCAGCATCCGGGGAGGGAAAGCCCTTTTGGCTCTCCACCCCATTGGGCCCTCGCTACCGGTCCCCAAAAGGAGCCTTTTTTTCCCCGTAATGAGAGGGGAAGGGCAAAAACCAAATAAAAAATATAGGGAAAAAACCTCCATAGTAGTTTGGCCGCTGCCTTTGTGCGGGAGTCCCTCCTTGACAGGTTCCCGACGGGGGGGTTTCCCCAGGGACTCCGTATACTGTCGCGGCTGCTGGGGGGGAAAGGGGGGGGGGGGTAGGAGCATTTTCCAGGTCCATTCAGCGCAACCTAAGTTGGAGTCATTTGGGTGAGCAAATTTCCCTTTACCCGCCTAGTGAGGAGGGTAGTCGCCAAACGACAGCAGCAGAAAGGGCCTGGAGCGTCCCTGAACCCCAAAGGTTGGGGGGCCTTCTTGGGGCAAACAAATTGCCACCCCCCGTTAGAAGATCCCCTGGGCTAAATGGGCAGCCAAACTGGATGTGTGGCCGCAACTTTCCGGTTTGCAGGGGGAGAAGCGTCCCGCCCCGGGCCCTTAGTGTGGCACAGAGCGGGTGTTGAAAAGGGGGCCGGGGGGGGCCCCCCCTTAAAACCCCAAAGGGGAACCCGCTTGTCCCCGGGAAATGTGGAAAAAACTAAATTTGTCAAAATGAAAACAGGGGGTGGATCGGCCCGGATTTCCCCACCCAATGCCTTAGGGGGTCAGGGCTTTCATTTAGATGGCGCCTCACCCCAATCGGGGAAAAAATGAGGGCTGGGTTCAAACTACCCGCCCCCAGCCACTTTTTCTGATGCCGCCACCCCCCTGGGTGCCACCCCATCTGCGACAGTTTTCCAAACTGCACCCAACCCCTCTTTTTCCCGGGGTTGGGATTGCCAACCCCCCTCCCCCACTCTGTCATTGTGCCACTGTCTGACCTCATGCTGCTGCCCGGGGCCTCCACAATGTGCATTTTTCCCCCTCTGTGGCCTACTCCTGTTTTTGCCAACCTTTAGAATGTCATTTTTGCCAATGCCTGACCTCATTGTGCTGCGGGCCCCGGGGCCCACAAAACCCCGTGCATTGTGCCACTGTCTGACCCCAGCTGCTGCTGTGGGGTGGCTGCTGGGGGACCCTACCACTGTGTCATTGTGCCACTGCCTGAAACCCCATGCTGCTGCTGCCGTGACCTACAAAACTGTGGCATTGTGCCCTGTTTGACCCCATACTGCTGCTGTGGCTGCTGCTGTGACCTAAACACTGGTCATTGTGCCACTTTTTGACCTTTATACTGTGCTGGGCTGTGCCCGTGGAAACCCACAACTGTGTCATTGTTTTCCACTGTCTGACCCCATGCTGCTGCTGTGGGGTGATGCCCTGACTTAAAACACTTGCATTTTGCCCCTGTTCTGCCCCATAAATGCTTTGGGGGTGTGGCTGCTGCCGTGAACCTTTCACAAATGTGTCATTTTTTTGCCACTGTTTTGACCCCATGCTGCTGCTGCTGTTGAGCCGTCAAATCAACACTGTGTCATTGTGCAAATCTTTGGCCTACTTTGTTTTTGCCCACCCCCAGAATGTCATTGTGGGCCCCTGCCTGACCTCATGATTTCTGCTGCCCAGACCCACACACTGTGTCAATGTGCCCCCTGCCTGGGCCTCATGGGTGCTGCTGCCCTGACCTCACCACTTGTCATTGTTGCCCCTGTCTTTAACCCCTGCTTGTGCGTTTTTTGATGCCGGTTTAAAATAAAAAACTTTTTGTCATTGTGCCCCCTGCCTGACCCCATGCTGCTGCTTTTCCCGGGGGACCTACACACTGTGTTTATTGTGCCCTGTCTTGGGCCCCATGCTGCTGCGTGGCTGCTGTTTTGACCTACACAAATGGGTCATTGTGCCCCCTGCCGACCTAAAGTTGGGTTTCCGGGGTGACCTACACACTGTGTAAATTTTGCCCCCTGTCTGAACCCCATACTGCTGGGTGTGGTGCTGCTGTGACCAACACTGTGTCTTGTGCCCTGTCTGACCTCATGCTGCTGTGCTGTTTATGCCGTAACTCAACACTGTGCATTGTTTCCATCTTTGTCCTACTCCTGTTTTTTTCCCCCTCCAGAATGTCATTGTGCCCCCCTGCCTGACCTCTTGCTGCTGCTTTCCGGGGACCTAAAACACTGTGTCATTGTGCCACTGTCCCGACCTCATTTTCTGCTGCGGTGGCTGCTGCTGTGACTTTCACACTGTTCATTGTGCCCCCCTGTTGACTATTTCTGCTGGCCCGTGGCTGAATTTCCGGGCACCCACACACTCTTTTCATTGTGCCCTTTTCTGACCTCATGCTGCTTCTGCCTTGACCTCCCCCACTGTGTCATTGTGCCCCTCTGTACCTATTCCTGTTTTTGCCACATTTCCCGGGAAAGTCATTGTGCCCTCTCTGACCTCATGCTGCTGTGGCTTGCGCCGGCACCTCCAAAACTTGTCCACTAATGTTGCCCCCCGAGCTTCAGCTTGTTTTTTTTTCCCGCTTTCTCTGGGGATTTAATTTTTTCACGACAACATTCCCGCTTTTAGTTTTTTGGTCAGGGTTTTGCCCTCTTAAGTGCCCAGGGAATTTTATAGTGAAGCGATTCTAAGAGCGGCGGCAGTCATGTGCGTGTCATACTAAAACACAACATTGTATGAAGACCAAACAAGCTCCCTCTGCATATTTAAGCATGGCACAACGTTCTACAGCACCCTGCAGGCTCTGTGCAGCTGGAAATAGCTGTTTTTTAACATGATTCGTGCCGAAGTAATTCGGAACGAAGTTTTTTTTTGCCGAGAAATTCGGCGAAGTGAACGAAACGAATTTCGGGAAATTCGCCCATCTCTACTCATAGCATATTGTTACAAGTGTATATGTGTTAGCGCATTTCACATTTTACAATTATGTGTTAGGCGCATTACAAGTATGTGTTAGGCGCATTTCACATACTTGTAATGATAAGCTATGCGCCTACGTGCGTGATGTGCCTCGATAGGGGTATTACATATGCTTCTAATGATATGCTATGTGCCGCGATTTTCACTAATTGCGGCACAAAACATTTCATTGGTAGAGTATGTAATGCCCCTATCGAGGCACATAGTGCACGTAGGCGCATAGCTTATCATTTCAAGTTTATGAATTGCACCTAAAACATACTTAATGTGCCTAACACATGCTTGTAAAATGTGAAATGCGCCTAACACATATGCACTTGTAACGATGTGCTATGCACCTCAATAGGCGCATTTCTTTATGGAGGCGCACAGTGCATAATTTTTAGGCGCATTATGTTTACTATGCAATATATACCTGATGCCAGATTTTTGATAGGGTCAGACTTTCTGGCGCACTTTACACTTATTTAATGTGCCTAAAACTGGCGCATTTCATTATGGAGGCGCACAACGCATCATTTTTACGCGCATTACAATGTGTTCTTCCCGGCATATAATGCGCCTAGTTTTGGTGTGCAACAGTTCATTTACATACAAAATATGGCGTCAAAAGCAGCTTTAGCGCAATATTGACCAAAAAACTGGCCTTGGCGTGTTGGGAAATATCGCCCTTAATATTTTTCCAAAAGTATGCAGTTTTAGCTGAAAATGTAACATTTTCACAAGAAAAAAAAGCACCCCAAAATTTAGTACACAATTTCTTCCAAGTTTTTTAATACCCTATATGTGGGTGTAAACTGCTGTTTGGGCACATGGCATGGTGTTCAAGGAATGAAGCGCTATTTGGCCTTTGGAACGTAGATTTTGGTGGGTGCCATGTCGCATGCGAACAGCTCTCAAAGTACCAGAACAGGTAAATCCTTTCAGGAGTCACCCCATTTGGAATTCGACACCCCTCAGGGAACTCAAATAGGGGTGTACTTTGTATTGTTTGTTAGCATTTGGACGTGAAAATGAGGAAAGAAAATCTTCCGTTCAGCCATTGTTTTTTTCATTTTTACAGCGTTTTCCATGTGGTATAAATGACGTGATAACTTTACTATGCAGGTTAGTACAAATAATATTACATCAATTTTATATCGCATTTATATTTTATTACTTTGACACAATAGAGATGGGTTTGTGAAAAATTGTGTTTTTATATTGTCATAGTCTGACAGCCATAATGTTTTCATTTTTCTTTTTAAAGAGCTGTAAAAATACTTAATTTTTGCAGGATGAGTTGACATTTTCATTGGTACCATTTTGGGGTTCATATGAGGTTCCCTTTTTATCAGCAATTCTGGAAAATTTTAATTTTTAACAGTGGTCCGTGGTATACATAACACATTAACATTACTCAGCAGGTTGGTACGATTACAGTGATACAGAATTATATATTTTTATGTTCTACTGCTTTTACACAATAACACTTATCTAAAAAAGAAATATGTTTTTGCATTGCCATAGTCTGAGAGCCATAACTATTTTATTTTTCTGTGGAAGGAGCTGTGTAGGAGCTTGTTTTTTTGTGGGATGGGTTGACGTTTTCATTGGTACCATTTTCGATCACCTTTAAATCTGTTTTTTTGAGAGGCAGGATAAAGAAAATACTGTAATTTTAGTGTTTTTTTTTATTTTTAACAGCGCTCATCATGTTAATTTTACTCTTACATAGGGTTAGGTGGAACTTGTTTTCTTCTCAGTCTCTTAGGTAAGGCTGCTTTCAGACAGCGCAGTTTTGATACAGTTTTAACTGTGCTCCAATTAAACTGCCTTTATTATCAGCAAGCTTCCTTCAGTTGTCTAAATTGTTCAGAAAGGTGTTTCAAGTAAGTAATCAATTACTGTGTTTGAAGTCTTGTGGATTACAAACACACTAATTGATTACTCACTTTCCAAACAGTTTAGATAAGTGTAAAGACTTGCTGGTAATAAAAGCAGTTTAATTGGAGCGCAGTTAAAACTGCACCAAATTGTGAAGTGTGAAAACTCCCTAAAGCAAGGCCCAGCTCTGATTCTCACACCAACACCACCCCCAATGAGCTTCACTGCCAGTTAGGGAACCATACCTCTCACCTGACAATGTAGCCTTTATGTAGGCCAAGTAAAACCTGAACTGGAACATGGGAGCAGTCATTCCACCTAGCTCTTTGCTCCAGAAAAAAGTCAACCTGGATTAGCTGCATTGCAGCCAAACTACCAATATTATAGCCTCAGTGATACAGTGTTTTTCTTGTGTAAAATATTATTGATGCATCGCTATCTTCTGATAGCCATAACTTTTTTATTTTTCCATCTACAGAGTTGTGTAAGGGCCTTTTTTTTTATCAACAGTTGAACTAGTGTTTTTATTGGTACTATGTTTACATGACTTTTTTGATCAACTCTTTATTGCATTTTGTGTGCTGCGGAATAAAAAAAAAGAAATCATAATATTGTGTTAGTATTTTTTGTTTTTTATGGCATTCATCATGTAGGATAAATAACATGACAGATTTATAGGCTAGGTAGTTATGCACGTGACCTTACCACATTTCTGATTTTTGGGGGGCGATTGCCATTTGTGAAGGCCAAAGGGAAATGTACGTGGTTTTTTTTTTTTTGTGTGTGTTTACTTTTAACTGTTTTGCCTTTTTTTGTGCTTGTCATTAGTTTTGAGCGATTGCGTCAACAATCGTTATCAGGTCGATAGTCGATATCGGCAATTATCATATCGATAACCGATTATCCCCAATGACCATTAAAGTCTATTTGAGAGGTACAACAGCTTCATTCTTACACCCAAACAGGTGAGGAGAAGCTGGAATTAACATCCACAACAGTAAACTGGATATGTGCTACATCTTAGGCAAGACAATTAGGCTATGAAAGTCACAGAAAACAATTCATATGGTAAAATAATTCATTATGTTCAATGTCTAACCGAAAAGATGAGGACGGCATAGCCACAGCATGTCAGTGGTAGCAGCTGCTATGGGGCCAGTTTCACACAAAACAAGACACCGGTATTGGAAATGGCACATGGGAACTGGCAGGAGAACCATATCACTTTTTGCACCAAGGACCAACAACTTGTCATATATGTGGTGCTGGTGGCAGCAAGAACATTACAGTGGGTGCTGAGAGAGCCAGGGCCATCTATTAACCATTTCATGGCCACATGCAGCTAAACCAAATGGGGTGCCCACCCATTACTACTTCCTATTTTTAACATATCACCGGGCACCTTTTAGATTCCGGCCCCTGGCAGGAATATTGCCCTATTGCCACCCCTGGCATCCATTTTAAATTAGCCTGACCCCAAAAATTTACTATTTTAAAAAACTATTTTCCAATTCTGCTGCTGCTACGGCTACTTCCCATTCTACTGCTGGCACGTTGCTGACGTTGTTTCACCATGACGTTAGAAAGTGAAGCAGATGCAACAGATGTCCCCAGTTGGTCAGTGAGGCCTGAGTCAAATTCCTGCATTCTACTGTCGAGTGGGTTGAAGGAAACTGCTGACTTTTGATTTGGAACATGGATCAAGGAGGGTGGACACCCAGTAACCGCTGTTCATTTTGATGGCCTTGAAGCGCGGCAAACAAGCTTTTTTGTCAATAAGACCTTTACTTTTGGTTTCTTTACAGCGGCATGCCCCAAAATCAACAAAGATACCCTTGATAGAACCTCAGAATAAAAAGTGCCTGAAGAAAGTAGTCTTTGAACCATCATTTTAGTTGAACTGGACATTGACTATCCCTGTCCTGGACCGCAGCATGACTCCAAAACCCGCATGACCCACAGATTACCAAGTGCCGGAAGGCAGTATTATTTGAACCAGTATTTTAGTGTAGTGGACATTGACTATCCCTGTCCTGTACCGCAGCATGACCCTCAAACCTGCATGACCCACAGATCACAAAGTGCCGGAAGAAAGTAGTATTTGAAGCAGTATTTTAGTTGAACTGGACATTGAATACCTTTCCTGTATCACAGCATGACCCAAAAACCTGCATGACCCACAAATTAAAAAGTGCCGGAAGAAAGTAGTCTTTGAACCACCATTTTAGTTGAACTGGACATTGACTATACTTGTCCTGTACCACAGCATGACCCAAAAAGCTGCATGACCCACAGATCACAAAGTGCCGGAAGAAAGTAGTCTTTGAACAACCATTTTAGTTCAACTGGACATTGACTATACTTGTCCTGCGCCACAGCATGACCCCTAAACCTGCATGACCCACAGATTACCAAGTGCCGGAAGGCAGTGTTATTTGAAGCAGTATTTTAGTTGAACTGGACATTGACTATCCATGTCCTCTACCACAGCATGACCCTCAAACCTGCATGACACACAGATCACAAAGTGCCACTATGCTATTATTACAGTGACTGTCACTTAGTTTATTTTTTTGGTAACTGACGGAATTTATTTAGGGAAGTTTTATTTATAGTTTTATATTATTTTCATTTTGCTTTTTTTTTCAAGTGTTATAACATACAACATACACCCCTCCCTGCAGTTTAAAAGGTATTTTTTACACGTGTAGATGTGTTAATTAATTCGCACAGCCCATAAGTAAGAAAAATGTCCTAATCATCCCCAAAACACTTCTTAGTTGAGAAGACATTTGCCTTCCTGGCTTCTGAGAGTGATTTGGCCAATGAATTCATAGGTTTAATTTTTCCTACAAATCATTCTTCATTTATTAGAGAAAGACTACATTTGAGATCAGATTATTCTAACGCATTGTGACTCAAGTCCTAGAAATTGTTAAGCCTCTAATTGTGCAATTTTTGTCCAATACATGACACTACATAACCTCAAAGAAATTACCTTTTTCAAAATCTTATTTTTTACAGAAATTTGAGCTTCACTTGTAAACGCTGGTGGTTGACGCTCCTGTTCCACCCAGGTGCCCTTTTTCTTGGCTTTCTTTTTCCCGTTTTACTCAACGTGTTGAAGCAAATGGTTTCTGTTCTTGGGGTGGCGAATGTGCTCCATACGAACATTGATTCTTGCACAAGGGTTGTATCAGGGTCGAAACTACTGGGGCAGCAGACGTAGCACCTGCCCTGGGGCCGGGGCCCCGGGGCAGCTGCTACTACGCCTGCTCCCCTGGTAATGCCACTCCTATGCCCTCTGGCAGTGAACATACAGTTCACTGTGGCGGGCGCGGAGCTGCGGGGGCTCGGCGCATGATGCCGCTGAACGCCCGGGCCCTCCAGCCTGAGCATTCAAGGCAGAGCGGCCCCGCGGATTCTGCGCTGTGCTTCTTGCCCTGCCAGTTCCCAGTGATCACGTGGGTGGTGCGGTGACGTCAAATCACTGCGCCGCCGGGCCGAGCACAGAGGCTGGAGCGCGGCGCATCGGGGGAGCGTGGACCGAGGTAAGTAAGCTATTTCTGCCTGCCTATCTAGCCCCTGTAGCCCCAATAGCCTGCCTATCTAGCCCCTGTAGCCCCTATAGCCTGCCTATCTAGCCCCTGTAGCCCCTATAGCCTGCTTATCTAGCCCCTGTAGCCCCTGTAGCCCCTATAGCCTGCATATCTAGCCCCTGTAGCCTGCCTATCTAGCCCCTATAGCCTGCATATCTAGCCCCTGTAGCCCCTAGAGCCTGCCTGTTTAGCCCCTGTAGCCCCTATAGCCTGCCATTATAGCCACTGTAGCCTGCCTATCTAGCCCTAGAGCCCCCTATAGCCTGCCTATCTAGCCCCTATAGCCTGCCTATCTAGCCCCTGTAGCCCCTATAGCCTGCCTAGTGTGTCCCTATAGCCTGCCTATATAGCCCCTAGAGCCCCCTATAGCCTGTCTATCTAGCCCCTGTAGCCCCCTATAGCCTGCCTATATAGCCTAGAGCCCCCTATAGCCTGCCTATCTAGCCCTTATAGCTCCCTAAAGCCTGCCTGCCTATCTAACTCCTAAAGCCCCCCTAAAGCCTGTCTGTCTACCTATATGGAGCCCCTAAAGCTACCTAAACTTTGCCTACCTACCTATATCGCCCCTATAACCCGCCTAAACCCTGCCTACCTATATGGCTCCCTAGAGCTACCTAAACCCTGCCTATCTACTTGACCCCCTAGAGATACCTAAACCCTACTTGCCTACCTATATGGGGATGAATCCTCTGTTCCTCCCCTCCCCTCTAGGAGACTGGGCCTCTAAGCTATGGCCTGTACCCACTCTCCCACACCTAGGAAGTGTGTACAGAGCTGGGGAGCAGAGAGGGAGGGTTTGGAAAAGTCGGGAAATTGTAATAATTTGGTGTCAAAATCTCCAGGGACAAGTGGCCGGGAGAAGTCATCATAGCGGTCTGGACCGGATGCAGAACAAAAGGGAAAGTCAACGGCTCATCGGAGAAACGTCACCTGTGAGTCACAAGATGTAACTGCACTGCAATCACTTATGTCTGAAGAGTCCATGTACACTGGTATCTACCACTATATAGTCACTGCATGGTGGTAATATACTGTCTGCAGAGCCTGTGTACACTGGTACATACCAATATATAGCTTGAATATTGATCTTTATTCAGTAATAGGACATTGGTTTTATTAATTCAGTATGTGGTGGTTATTTTTGGTCGTGTTATGGCGGTATATTCAGGTCTATATATAGTGTTATATATAGTGTTATTGGTAATGTTGGTAATGTTAGTCCTGGTATACCATATTGGGATTTGTTTGGTAGCAGTATGATGGTGATATCTATGGTGAGGTAATGACTCCTTGTATTATCTAGTAACTAAATGACTAAAGAGGTAAAGGTAAATGTTTGTGGTCGGGGAGGTGGGGCATCCAAAAGTTTGCTATTGGGCCCAAGATTCCCTAGTTATGCCCCTGGGTTGTATCATGTATTTGCTTGTTCTCAATTATACCAATAGAATGCTGTTTCACATTGTAGATCCTGGCAGTATTACCATTAATGATAGCATTTAGGTAGCATGCCTTTTTCTATGGTGCCCATACCCTTAATGTGCACAATGTTGCCCTTCTTGTAGATGCGCATGTATATTGAGAAAGGCAGAGGGCCACTGACCGGAGTACTGCCCTATTTGCAACCCTAGCACCCCTTTCACAATAGCCTGACCCTAATACCAGACGAAATGCCCTTATGAACACAGAGTAAAATTAGCAGCAAGAAATGAATATTTGAAACAAGATTTATTTGAATAGAACCTTGAACATCGATGTCTTTTCCAGCTGCTAAGCCAAAAGCAGCAAAAATGACCTTTTCAACACTCAATAAAAGTAGCCAGAATAAAAGAGTTTTTAAAAAAAAACATTTTTGGTAATAGGACTTGGATTATAGCTGGTTTTTGACAGCAGCATGCCTCCAAAAATTCGAAAAATGACCTTTCGGCCACTGTTGACCATTGTGAAGTAGAAATGCCTGTTATAAGCCACATTTTTTACAAATAGGACATGTAGTATAGCTATATTTCACAGCACCATGCTCCCAAAAATTAAAAACATGACCCTTCTGCCACCGTTTACAATTGTGAGAAAGAAAGGCCACAGAGAAACCACATTTATGTTCCAAAGGACCGTGATTATAGTTGTTTCTCACAACACCATGACCCCAAAACCATTGACAGTGCTTAAAATTTTCATGAAGAAGTGAATGGAATATGGTTTTTTCATGAAACCGTGTACAATTGGTGTCTTTTACAGTCTTCTAACCACAAAACCAGCAAAATGACCTTTTTGGCACTCAGAATAAAAATTGCACTACGAAATGATCATTTAAAAAAAAATGTTTTCAAGAGGACCATTTCTTTTGGAAGAAGAATGTGAAGTAGACCGGCAACTCTCGGTGACCTCAGCAACTAGGGCCACAACATCATCAGAGTTCCACGCCTGATTCATCTTGATGAAAGTCAAAAACGAAACCACTTTTGTCAGTGGAAAGCCGGATGCGTTTATCTGTAATGACTCCTCCAGCTGTGCTGAAGGTCTGCTCGGATATGACGGTGGCTGCTGGGCAGGACAACACCTCTATGGCGTGGTGAGCGAGCTCGGACCATTCATCCATTTTGGATACCCAGAAGACAATTGGGTCTGGAACATATCCAAAAACATCGGTGTTGAGACGCAGATAGTCGTACACCATGATCGTAAGCCGGTCTCTGTGTGTCGTATGTGTGCCCTGCATTACAAGCGTTGGTGAGGTGGTAAATAAGGATTGCCAGAGGTCACCCATTAGGTTTCTGCCACAATGACTGCTGCTGCTGCTACAGCTACTTGCCACTCTACTACTGTCACATTGCTGACGTTGTTCCACCGTGACATTAGAAGAACGTGAAGCAGACGCAACAGATGTCTCCAGTTGACCAATGAGCACGGTCTCAAATTCCCGCATTCTACTCTTAATTAGACTGGTCGCTATACGGCGTGCAGGTCAAACTGGTGGAAGGAGAAGGGGTAGGCTGTGTCTCTGGTGGTGCTGGTGGTACTCGGGCGATGTCGTGTGGCACTTGGGTTGATCCTTGCTCATGCCGCTGAGGGACATGGGCAGCAGAGGAACGCTTGGTCTTGGAAGTGGCGGAGGAGGAAGAGGAGACAGAGGGTGTCACAGTGGTTGGAAGCCCAGGACCTGTGTGACCTTTTTTTTTCCAAGTGACTCCTCTTGCTTTAGATGCTTGCTTTGAATGCATGTGCCTATTCATGTTCATGGTGGTTAAACACTTTATATTTTTGCCCTTATTGATGCATTGATGGCAAATCCGGCATATGACGTCGTTCTGCAAATCTGAGGTTTGATCTAAAAAGGCACAGGCTTCACAGGTCCTGGACCTTTTCGCCGGCAATAAGCGAGAAGCGGTGTTTCTGCTGCCACTACTGATCATGGCTGGCGGAATTATCTCAGCGAATTTGTGCGACCGCCCTCTCCTTTTTGAGGCCGGACCCATACTGACACTACCGCATCATCTTCCTGCTTCTCCACTGATGAAGTGCTGGCAAGCAAACTCTGCTGAAAAGAGCCCGTTGGATCCGCAATGTCATCATCCATATCATCATCAGCACAGGTAACTTCCTCGTCCTGACATTCTACATCCTGGAGCTGCGGGCTACAAGCCACAGGCACTGCAAGGCGTTGCCGACTGCTCAGGATTTGTGCCGACTGACCAGCTTCCTTCTCCTCCTCTGATGGCATCAGCGATTGGGCGTGAGAGCAGACAAAATCATCATCTGTGGCCTCTTGATCTTTTGAAATGCCTTCTGACCCCCACTGCATTGTGTCATCAAAGAGGTCTTCAGAACATGGATTATCCACAGTGGTGGGTACATGAGTTGACATTTGGTCTGCCTTTGCTTCAGGTGGGATGGATGCTGATGATTATGATGACGACATTTGTGGCCATGACTGGGAGGACGATGAGGTAAAACCGCTGAATGCAGGTTATGTTAACCAATGAAGAACAGATTGGCGACGCTGTTCGTTACTGAGATTCACAGAGCACCGACCCAGCGATGACCGTCCTGCAACCGACGATACTCTGGCTTGTGTGTTGTCGCCAGTACTGGAAGGAACACCTTCTCTCGTACCTCTACCTCCATGTCCTACACTCCTATTTGTTCACTTACAACCTTTAGTTCGCTCCATGTTCAGAAAGATAAAAATTTCAAAGGAATGGAAGAGTTTTTCACAGTCTCTTATTGAGAAACTGTACTTCAAAGATGGCAAATCACAGGTATTCTTAAATCCTTCTAATTTCCAACAGCCAGCTAGGATTAGAAACAGAATTGGTTTTTATCAAATATCTGTGAAATGCAGTCTGGTGGAAGAACCGTAACACCAAATCAACAGTGTTCTTCCTTCAGTCCCTGAGATTTACAACTGCCCAGTAGGACTAGCAATTGATAGTTTTCAACAAACTATCGTACAAGTGCGCTATTTGCGCAAAACTGAGACGCACGGAGTGCAATAGAACTCTTTAAATGTTATATGGAATAGATAGGATGTTTTGCCAATGCTCAGAACAGGCGCCAGTTAAAATAAAATATTTGTAACCGAATTAGCGTACAAGGGGGCTATTTGAGACAAACTGAGATGCACGGAGTGCAATATTGCAGCTATTGAAAAGTTATAGGGATAGGTCATCCATATCAAGTGATCCAAATATGGATATTTTTTTACCTGACGCCTTTAGATTTTTTTTATTTTTAGGAAGTACAACTTTAGTTAATTACAAAAAAAAGTTTAGAATTTTTTACTTCATCAGTTTATTTTTTACAGACGTCTAAAGTTTTGAAAAAGCGCGAATTTTGGCTTGGTATGACTTTACATTTTTTATATCTTGGACTAGAATTAAGATAAAGAAATGGGAGAGGTATAATTTTTCTCAGAACGGTAGCGGCTTTCATTTGATATATCACAAGATTATGTTTCTTTATTTTTTGTTTTGGAGAAATCAGATTCAAAATTTTGATGCGCAATTGTGAAAAAAACTTATGTTTTAAAATTGTGAAAAAATGCATGTGCGTTACTTGTGTTCTTGGTTATATTTGTAGAGGGATTCAATTTGGGACATCAAACTTTTCTATTTTTTTTAACCCCTTAAGGACCTTGCTTTATTTTTTTGTTGACATGTTAGTTTTTCCCTCCTCGCCTTCCCAGAGCCATAACTTTTTTAGTTTTCCACCTACATAGACCTATGAGGGCTTTTATTTTACAGGACAAGATGTACTTTCTAATGGTATTATTCACTGTACTATAGAATATACCGGGGAATGGCAAAAAAATTCCAAGTGGGAATACATACTTTTGCCATGTTTGCGGGCATTTTGCTTTTACGGCATTCAATCTTCGTTAAATATAATGTGTTTTCTGTGTTCTACACTTTGATATGCATCCGTCAATACCAAACATGTAGGGTTTCCATTATGGTTATGTTTTGGTACTGTAACAAAATTCCAAACATGTTAATTTTTTTAAATTTGCGCCGCGGCACCATTTTGTGTAGCCAATAACTTTTTTATACTAACACCTACAGACGTTAGTGAGCGGGCATTTTTTTTGTGGGCTGAAGTGTACATTTTATTGCTAGCAGTTTGGAATGCATGAAACTTTTTTGATAACTTTTATTCCAATTTTTAAGCCACGTGAAATGACCCAAAAACGCAAATTTGCAGTTTGGAATTTTTTTTCTTCTACGGTGTTCAGCGCACGGGATAAATGATGTTATATTTTTATAGATCGGACTTTTTTGGCCGCGCCGATACCAAATATGTTTAACTTTTTTATTATTTTATTGTTTTTAGTTGTAAAATGGTGAAAGGGGGTGTTTGGAACTTTTAATACTTTTTTTTTACACTTTAAATTTTTATTTATTTATTTTTTTACTTTAACATTGAGTCCCCCACGGGCACTTCACCACTACAGGGCGCGATCATTAATACAGCCTAATGCATTGCGGTTTTCCTACTTCCTGCCTGGGGCCGGAAGTGGGGCAAACAAGAAAAAGGCAGAGATGGAGGCCTTCACAATGTCCAGGCATAGGATCCCCGCTGCGGGAACTCCGATCACGTTTTTCATTCATTCATTTAGACGCCGTGGCCATCTAAAAGCGTTAAACAGCATTGGCTTGTGGCGGTGCCCCACCCCATGTGTTGTAACCGCCGGGTATTAGCTGCGACTAGCTCCAACACCCGGTGGCTGTGTGGCAGGATCGATCTGCGATTGCCCTGCAAAGCCCCTTAGCGACCCTGGGACGTGCTCATACGTCCAGGGTCTTAAAGGGGTTAAGCTTTGAATCATCTGATTTTGTTTGTGTGAGTTTTTTCCTTTTTTTCTTTTCAAATTACAACTTATTGAATTCAACAGCTATATGCAACAATAAAGAAACACAAAAAAACAAATCACGTAAGTGCCAGAATAAATACATCTTAATCATCATAACCCAACTTGCCCGGCATTTTCAACCTGAATTCATTGAACAATCCAAAAGAAAAAAGGTGATCATATCCTCAAGTGTGATTTTCTAAATAGTCTAATCCTAATTATATGTTAAAAACAAGATTAAAAGAACCAATATTTTAACACCAATTTATACATGTAATATTTTTTTTTTTGTTATATCACTAAACATGTTGTTTAAGAAGAATAGTACAGTAGTTAAATCCTCATTCTATTAAAATATGAACTAAACAATTAATAGTACGTTTTTAAACTGGCCTTTTATCATCAATTTGTCACTTCTAGTGGGTGAAATGTAATCTTGTCCATAAGCGCTTACTAGCAATGGCCTGTCATGGTTATCTGTCAGTTAATATCTGATTTTTGTTAACTTTCAAAATATCTGTTTTTCTTGAATACACAAAGGATGGCACTGGACCAGAAGGACGCAAAAAAGTAAATTCTACTTCTTAATTTTCACAATCTTTGGAGAGTACAGTAGCCAGCTACCAGCGCCAAACACACTCACCAATATTGTAGCACACCGACTCCCTTGATGTCTGTGTAGAGACTATGGTTTGTTCAAGAGTGAACATGTCAGGACATGAAAGCTCTGAAGCTGTATTTTAGGCAGAGATGGGCGAATTTCTCAAAAATTCGATTGGCCGAGTCCGCCGAATTTTCCGACACAATTACATAGTTACATAGTTTGTCAGGCCGAAAAAAGACATACGTTCATTCAGTTCAGCCTAATGTGCTAAAGTGTTGCTAAAGTGTTAAAGTGTTGATCCAGAGGAAGGCAATCAGAATAAATCCCTGGATCAACAACCCCTCTCAAGAATCCTAGTCACTATAACTTGTTATATTACATCTAGAAATGTATCCAGACCCTTCTCCCGAGTCCTAGTCACTAGAACTTGTTTTATTACATCTAGAAATGTATCCAGACCCTTCTCCAGAATCCTAGTCACTATAACTTGTTATATTATCACGCTCCAGAAACGCATCCAAGCCCTTCTTGAACTCTGTTAGTGAATTCACCATGACAATTTCCTCTGGCAGAGAGTTCCACAGTCTCACCGCTCTAACAGTAAATAATCCCTTTCTATGTTTATGTAGAAACTTTCTTTCCTCAAGACATAGAGGATGCCCCCTTGTTCTAGATACCGTCCTGGGTATAAATAAATCTTGAGAGAGATCTCTATATTGGCCCTTAATATATTTAAACATATTTATTATGTCCCCCCGAAGCCATCTTTTCTCTAAACTAAATAACCCTAACCTTGCTAATCTTTCTGGGTATTGCAGTCCACCCAGTCCTTTTACCATTTTTGTTGCCCGCCTTTGTACCTGTTCAAGCTCTACAATGTCTTTCCTATGCACTGGTGCCCAAAACTGTACACAGTATTCCATGTGTTGTCTAACCAGTGACTTGTATAGTGGGAGAATAATGTTCCCATCATGTGCATCTATGCCCCTTTTAACACAACCCATGATCTTATTTGCCTTGGCAGCTGCTGCCTGACACTGGCTGCTACAGTTAAGTTTACTGTCCACCAGGATTCCCAAGTCCTTCTCCATGTCACTTTTACCCAGTGTTTTTCCATTTATCATGTAATGATATAATGGATTTTTCCTCCCCATGTGCATAACCTTGCATTTATCAGTGTTAAACCTCATCTGCCACTTCTCTGCCCAGGCCTCCAACCTATCCAGATCTCTTTGTAAGAACACATTATCCTCGATTGTGTTGATTACTTTACAGAGCTTAGGATCATCTGCAAAGATCGATATTCTACTGTGCAATTCCTGTGTAAGATCATTTATGAAAATATTAAAGAGGATAGGGCCCAATACTGAGCCCTGTGGTACCCCACTAGTAACAGGGATCCAGTCTGAATATGCACCGTTAATTACCACCCTTTGTTTTCTATCAGTGAGCCAGTTGCTTACCCACTTGCACACGTTTTCCCCCAGTCCAAGCATTCTCATTTTACTTACCAACCTTTTATGTGGAACAGTTCAAATACTTTAGAAAAATGTAATATATGACATCCAGTGCCTCACCCTGATCCAGTCTGGAACTAACTTCCTCATAGAAGCTGATGAGATTAGTCTGACAGGACCGATCCTTCATGAACCCATGCTGGAACGGCGTAATACATTTATTTTCAGTGAGATACTCCAGGACAGCATCTCTAAGAAAACCTTCAAACATTTTACCCACAACAGAGGTTAAGCTTACCGGCCTATAGTTTCCAGGATCACTTTTTGACCCCTTTTTGAATATTGGCACCACATTTGCTATGCATGAATCCTTTGGGACATACCCATTATTATACAGTCCATAAATATTAAGAATAGGGGCCTATCACATTACTTAACTCCCTTAGGACACGCGGGTATATACCGTCAGGGCCTGGGGATTTGCCTATTTTAAGCTTCCTAGGCGGAGCTGCACCTTCTTGGGTTAGACAAGAAACATTTAAGTTGGAATTTACCTCCTCCCTTTGCTCATCAACAGGAAGGTTATCCTCCTCGGTAAATACAGTGGAGAAGAAATAGTTTATTAGGTTTGCTTTCTTCTTATCGTCCTCCACAGTATCTCCCTCAGTACTTTTTAAAGGCAAACATTTTCTTATTTAATCTTTTTACTATTTATATAGTTAAAAAATATTTTGGGCTTACTTTTACTTTCTATGGCAATACGTCTTTCTGTCTCCAGCTTTGCTGCCTTAATAATTTTTTTACATATTTAATTTTTTTCCTTCTTTGTGCCTCTTCACTGCCCTCCTGTTTTAGTAGCTGAAACACTGTCTTTTTGTTTTTTATTGCTTCCTTTACATCTCTGTTGATCCACATTGGGGTTTTCCTATTTCTAATTTTTTTTACCATATGGAATGTACCTCTCACAGTGAGCGCCTAAGATGTTTTTAAAGATATCCCATTTATTTTTTGTTCTGCTATTTTTAAACACCTTGCCCAGTCAATACGGTTTAGGGCCTCTCTAAGCAGGATAAAATTAGCCTTCCTCAAATTCAGTGTTTTTGTGGCTCCATGACATAAAGCTCTATTGAAGGATAAATGGAAGTTTATTATATTATGGTCACTACCCTACCCTAGGTGCCCCTCAACCTGAACCTTTGTTACTCTGTCAGGTCTATTAGTCAATATTAAGTCTAGAAGGGCCTTTCCTCTAGTTGGTTCCTGCACCATTTGGGAAAGGTAATTATCTTTAGTTATAGACAAAAACCTGTTTCATTTGTGAGAGCTACAGGTTTCAGATTCCCAATTTATTCCTCCAAATCCCTTGCCATTTTGTCCCCCAATACAGCTGCACCGTCCCCATTAAGGTGCAGCCCGTCCCTAGCAGAGAGTCTGTAGCCAAGACAGAAGTCAGCCCAGTTCTCCAAAAACCCAAATCCCTCTTTCCTACGCCAATTTTTGAGCCACTTATTTATCTCTCTAATCTCCCTCTACCTCTCTGGTGTGGCCCGTGGAACAGGTAATATTTCTGAAAATATTACTCTGGAGGTCCTTGCCTTGAGCTTTTTGCCTAAGTCCTTGAAATCATTTTTAAGGACACTCCACCTACCTCTAACTTTGTCATTGGTGCCAATGTGGACCATAACAGCTGGATTCTCACCAGCCCCACCCAGAAATCTGTCAGCCCGATCCTCGATATGTCGAACCCTGGCCCCAGGTAAACATACTGTTCGACGATCCCGGTCTTTGTGACAGATTGCCCTGTCTGTGCCCCTAATAATGGAGTCCACAACTACCGGCACCTGTCTAGCCTGACCTACACTCCTATTCCCCATCTTACTGGAGCAGACAGGGGTAGTGTCTTGCTGCAGCAATACTATTTCTGAGCCGGCATCCCCCTCATCCGCCAATCTTGCAAATTTTTTGGGGTGTGCCAGTTCAGGACTAGTCTCCCTGACACTCTTCCATCTACCCTTCTTTCTAACTGTTAGGCCGTGTTCACACGGCTTATTCAAGACGGAATTGCGAGCCGGATTGCACTCGCAAATCCGTCTTGAATAAGGGGTGGGGGCGGGGGCGTGGCCTGCAGGCCCCATAGACTTCCATTATGCACGGCACGTATTGCGCCTGTATAATGTGCAGGTCCCTTTCTCCCCGCCCGGCGTATTCGCCGAGCGGAGAGGAGCGACGGAATCCACTGTTCTCTATAAGAACGGTGGATTACCATAATTACGGCGACGGATTGGCGCCGTACTGCAGCGCAAATCCGGCGCGCAGTACGGCGCCAAACCGCGACGAAATAAGCCCTGTGAACGGCCCTTTACCCAGCTAGCTGCCTCTGTTCCTGACCCCATGCTACATCCTCCCCGCATATACACCTGCGGTGATTATTATTAAATTTTTCATTACAAACGCCGTTAAAAAAAACTATTTCCTGGTGTAGAGAGCCGTAGGGTGCTGTAAAATTTTTTGTCCCATGTAAAATATGCAGAGGGAGTTGGGTTTTGGTCTTCATAAATGCTTGTTTTTTGGAACGACTGACTGCCCCCCGCTCTTAGAATTGCTTCACTTTAAATTCCCTGGGCACTTAGGGGGGGCAAAAACTGACAAAAAACTGAAGGGGAATGCAGGTTTAAAGTCATGGCAGGCCAGTGGAAAAAAACAAGTGGGGCTAGATCTACAATAGGTCAAAAAAACAAAATGTAGGTTCCTGAGCCGCCACAGGTAGAAGCACAGTAAGGGGACGTCACAGCGGGGGGTCCCCCTGCGGGCCACGCTTCTTTGTATCTAGCCCCCATGTGTGGATAGTTCATACACTTTCTCCCAGATGAATTGAAAACCCCCCAGCCAAAGTCGGGGGTTTTGTCAGACAAAAAAACCTTGTTGGCATGGCGGGAGAAAGTGGGGGGCCCCTCCCCTGTCCTAACCCCACCCTGTATTTTTGCTTCCCCCACCCAGAGAAACCCTTGTGCTGTGGCCTCTGTGCATTATACAGTGAAGCAGTGGGCAGCAAAGAGGTTGGGAAGACATCCGTGCTTCTTGCAAAAGGGGGGAAAGTAGGATGGGGAGGTTGCAATGGGGGGTTTTTGCGGCGGTCGGTTTGTACAGCGACACCTTTTGAGGAGGACGGCAGTGACAGGCAAAAACTAAGATTTGCCTATCGATTTTGAAAGCGGGGGTGAAGCAAAAAAGGCTGGGACGGGGTATTTGGTGCCCTATTTTTAAAAAAAGGCATAATTTCCCCCCAAATGGAAATTCGGGCACTTTATGCCTTTGCGCCCCCTTTACTGTTGGGTTTTAAGGGGGCGCCCTTGGCGGGCGCTCCTTCGACTTCCATCGTCCCGCATGGAAGCAAGGGCTTCATCATTTTCTTTGGGAGTCAGGCAGTGGCGAGCACGCAAGTCGGGGAGTGTGGCCGGGAGTCGCGGGTGGCTGGGTGAGGGTTGGGAAATCAAACGGCCCCGATTTGGGCCACCCCTTTGCAGATCCCCGAAAGTAGCGGTGCGGAGCTCACCGAAGCAGGGGGGTAAAGTCAGTCGTGCGGAGCATTGGGGGTAAAATACCTCTCGGCGGTGTGCCGTTTTTTTTCAGACACCCGGGAGGCAAACATGGGATATGTGAAACTGTGGGGGAAAGTAAAGCGTGACCGGGATAAATTGGACCACGGCCCCGCATCAAAAATCTGCAGTGTACCCCAAGTGGTGGGGAACGTGTTTAGATGTGGTGGTCCTCCGCCCCAAAAGCAGCGCACCCAGGGGCACGCCTCCCCTTTCAGGCAGTAAGGTTCACCCCCCTGCCGAAAAAACTCCCTGTCTTTTCCATCATCTACCAGTCCAGTATCCTGCTCCTCGGCACTCATGGTACCCGCAGTCGTTTCCCCAGACATTGACAGAGACAGCAGTATGCGTTAGCCATCCCCAAGTGCAGAATTGACCGTGTCCCTTTTCCAAATTGGTGGTATTATCCCCCCCTTTTCAAGTGGTGGTTGCCATTCGAGAATGGCCCGGAAAAATTTGCATTACTTCGGCATTTTTTCACCGCCAAACAACCCCCCCTGAGCTAAACAGAACAGAAAAACCCGAAACAGAGAAAAACAGGAAATTTTGAACAGGGGGAAAAATTTAGAACAGGAAAACCATATATTTAAAGGGAAAAATTGATGAACAGGGGGAAAATTTATGAAAGGGGGAATTGATGAAAAGGGGGAAATTTATGAAAGGGGGAAATTGATGAAAGGGGGGAAAAGATGAACGGAATAAATTATTAGCAGGGAGTAATTGATGACAGGGGGAAAATTGATGAAAAGGGGGAAATTGTGAACAGAGAAAGGCCCTTTAATGGTTTTTTGATGATCCAAAGGGGAAAGGGGTACACCCCCGTGTAATTTTAATGTCAGCCAGTGGGAGCTATGCGTGACACTCCGTTTGTCAGGCCCTTTCAAGTGGATCGTTATTTGTCAGTCACCCGGGGGTACGGGATGAGGGCGTCATTCCACTGCTTATTTTCCTAGAACAGATGCTACAAAATCTGTCTGGTCAGGGGGGTGGGACCGCGGCGACTACATTTACGGCCACATGAGTCCCGTGGGGGGGTGGAGGGGAAGCATTGGAGCACAACAGTGTTGGTGAAATGATGTTTTTTTTTTCGGTGAAGGAGGGAGCAGGGGCAACGGTGGATAAAGGGGAGGACACCCTCTGGCAGTATACAGGGGATAGGGGACGGGGGTACCCCAAAGTACTTGACAGACGGCCCGCTGCATGCTGATTTTTCCAGGCTAGTGACAGCTGAATTGTCACCATTCGGCAGAGGGATGACTTCTGGCTCTCCACCCTCTTGGACCCTCGTTACCGGTCCCAAATGGTGGGAATTTTTTCACCTGCCAAGACAGAGGACAAACTCAAGTACTATAGAGACATCCTATGTAGTCAGTTGCGCCAGGGTCCATTCTCTAGAAGGGCTGACCGGTTGGTTCATCAATGCTCATATACCACTGCCACGGCTACTGCAGCTCCATCAGCAGCAACCCGAGTCTGGTGTTGTTGATGAGCAGCTTTCTTCACCCCCTAGTGATTTAGGTACCCACCAGCAGCAGCACCTTGAGCAGACCCTGAACCCTGGATTCTTTTGGCTACCTGCCTCAGCTACTATTCTGATGCTGCCACCCGCCTGATTCCACACATCTGCTGCCAACTCATCTCTGCTCCATCCCTGCTGCAGCCAGGGAGCGTTGCGCCGCGGTCCGCGGGCGCACTTGCTCCCACAGGCCCACGGACTTACCTGACCACACTACTGCTGCTCCTGCGCGCAGCCCTGCTCCCTAGGGCGCACGTGCACCGGCTCTCTCGGATTTAAAGGGACAGCGCGCCGATAATTGGGGTTGCCGGCCGCTGACTCTATATAAGGGCTCCACCCATTACTGGACTCCGCCGAATCCATAGTGCCCTTACCCTATGCGAGGAAGCCTTCTTTATGTTCCGGTTGCCAGTTCTATATACCAGTACCTCCGGCTTACGTTTCTTGACCACGAACCTTTGCTGCCTGCCCTGACCTCTTGGCCGTCCCCGACTACGAGTTTGCCTGTCGATTTGGTACTTCATTGCACCTGGGCTACCACCGCAAGCAAGTCGCATCAGGGGTAGCAACTTGGTGGAATCCCGTCGCAGCAAGTCCATCCTGCTTTGCGGCGGGCTCTGGTGAAAACCGGGACCCACTTAGACTCCGCTCCCTGGTACGGCTATTACCACTGCTTGCGGTGACCCAGCGGATCCACTACCTAGGTTCGTTACACCAGCTGCTCCTTCTACCATCCACCATCTTTACCATGGACTGGTATTGCCACCCACCTCCACACTCTTCACTGGGCCATTATGTAGCCTTCTGATGCTGCTGCAACCTCACCACTCAAGTCTCCTCATGCTGCTGCCAACTGAGCACTCTCAGTCGACCACTCTGTGGTTTTCTAATACTGTTTCCACCCTCCACCGCACTATGACATTGCCACTATGTTTGATTTTCCCCTTCTTTTAATCTGTAGAGTGAATACAAAACATAGAACATATGCAAATATTCCATTTACTTATTTTTGGGTTCAACTCCTGTTTCTTTTTGGCTTTAGCAATGATGGATTATTGACCAAATGAAAGCGGACACTGCAAGATCAAACGAAAGACAAAATGATTGGCGTCAATGCAAAATTACTGATAACACCCTCTCCACTCTTTTGTGGAGGCTCTACATGCATCAGCAATTAACAACATCACCACAATAAATGAAAAAAATAGCTGTTTGCCACAAATAGCAATTATAAAAATTTTATAAACAAATACCCCCACCGGTCTGAAGTTGATGGGTTTCAGGCATGTATATGGCAGAAATACACACACGCTGTAGTTCACTCCAACAAAACAAGTGGAGAAATTAACCCTTGGTCTGTATTTCTATCCCAATACAACACTATCAGGATTGAGTAGATTACTTGAATTTAAAATTCCCTAATACAACAGGAGAAATTTGAATAATGGCGCAGAAAAAGCGGTCTGTATTTCTATACCAATACAACACTATCAGGATTGAGTGGATTACTTGAATATAAAATTCCCTAATACAACAGGAGAAATTGAAATAATGGCGCAGAAAAAGCAGTCTGTATTTCTATCCCAATACAACACTATCAGGATTGAGTAGATTATTTGAATTTAAAATTCCCTAATACAATCAGAGAAATTGAAATAGTGGCGCAGAAAAAGCGGTATGTATTTATATCCCAATACAACACTATCAGGATTGAGTGGATTACTTGAATTTAAAATTCCCTAATACAACAGGAGATATCAAAATAATGGCGCAGAAAAAAGCGGTCTGTATTTCTATCCCAATACAACACTATCAGGATTGAGTGGATTACTTGAATTTAAAATTCCCTAATACAACAGGAGAAATTGAAATAATGGCGCAGAAAAAGCGGTCTGTATTTCTATCCCAATACAACATTATCATTATAGAGTGGATTACTTGAATTAAATATTCCCTAATACAACAGGAAAAATGGAAATTATGGCGCAGAAAAAGCGGTCTGTATTTCTATCCCAATACAACACTATCAGGATTGAGTGGATTACTTGAATATAAAATTCTCTAATACAACAGGAGAAATTGAAATAATGGCGCAGAAAAAGCGGTCTGTATTTCTATACCAATACAACACTATCAGGATTGAGTGGATTACTTGAGTTTAAAATTCTCTAATACAACCGGAGAAATTGAAATAATGGCACAGAAAAAGCGGTATGTATTTATATCCCAATACAACACTACCAGGATTGAGTGGATTACTTGAATTTAAAATTCCCTAATACAACAGGAGAAATTGAAATAATGGCGCAGAAAAAGCGGTCTGTATTTCTATCCCAATACAACAGTATCATTATAGAGTGGATTACTTGAATTTAAAATTCCCTAATATAACAGGAGAAATTTAAATAATGGCGCAGAAAAAGCGGTCTGTATTTCTATTAGCATACACCACTATCAGTATTGAGTGGATTACTTGAATTTAAAATTCCCTAATACAACAGCAGAAATTGAAATAGTGGCGCAGAAAAAGTGGTCTGTATTTCTATCCCAATAAAACACTATCAGGATTGAGTGGATTACTTGAAATTAAAATTCCCTAATACAACAGGAGAAATTGACATAATGGCACAGAAAAAGCAGTCTGTATTTCTATCAGAATACAACACTATCAGGATTGAGTGGATTACTGGAATTTAAAACTCCCTAATACAACAGGAGAAATTTTAATAATGTGATCTGTGTAGCAGCAGATACAGAGCACTGAGTTACTGAGCAAGTAACAGACTTGTAATGGTCTTTTTTCCCCTTCCCCAATCGCTAAGTAAAGCTGTATAATGAGAGCTATGCAGCAGCAGCAGGGAAGCTGTTACGTCAAGAGACACAACGAAAGGAATGTGAGGAGCGCAGGTGCTGTCCTTACTTATAGTGCTGTGATGTCACAGAATCCCGACGGTCTCTGATTGGCTTCATGTCTGCACATGTCATTGAGGGTCCTCCTTTCTTCCTCCCAGAGTTCTTTGCCCCATGTAACGCCATGTGCTTGCGGCCATTTTACAAAAAAAATGACGCTTCGTTCCCGCGAAGTACCATAAACTTCGGCTTCGAGCAGAACCGAAGTTTTCCTGAAATTCGAAACGAATTCCACTTTGTTAGAATCGATTCGCCCATCTCTAGTCTTAGGGTATGTTCACACGGCGTCTTGCGTCTGTGTGAACATCCACTTTTGTGATACGTGTCTGGGTCCATCTGAACGGACCCAGACATGCATCTAAAAATTAGCAGTGTGTTTAACACTGCCGGCAATGTGAAAAACGTATCAGTGTTCACATGAGCGATCACTGATGCATATTTGCATCGCGTCTGTCCGATGTGTTATTCGGATGCGCTCCAAGCATTGACATGTCATTTCTTAGAGCACATCCGAAAGACGCAATACAAATACACATTGACGATCGCTCATGGGAACGCCACTATGTGTTTCTCATTGCCAGCAGTGTTAAACACACTGCTAATTGTAAGATGCATGTCTGGGTCCGTTCAGACAGACCCAGACACGCATCACAAAAGCGGATATTCCCACGGACACAAGACGCCATGTGAACATACCTTTACTTCCTGACTCTGAGGTGGGCAGATACTTCACATGATTGACAGAGCTGCTGGCCTGTCATCTGCTCTGCATTCACTGTCTACCTCTGTTCATTCTCAGGTTGAGCCCTAACCAAGCTTTCTCCTCTGTCCTCTCCTGCTTCTAAGCTGTAACATAATAAAATAATACAGTAATATTTAAAAATCATGGATTTGGTAAATATAGACCCCACACTTTTAGACCAAATGCTGAACAGATCTGAATTCAAGATTTTTAAATTGACACTGAAATAAAAATATTTTTTAAATATGATCCCATCGTGATCCCAACTTGAATTTTTGTACAGATGTGGCTAGGAGCATTGCAGGCGCATGTGCATTTTTGGAAAATTTTAAATTAAACTTTTTTTTTTTCGTAAATGCGTTTTAAAATTTTGTGTTTGTGTTCGCATGGGAAAATATTAATGAAGGTACTCTTGTGACATATCTCATGAAAGCCTGTACAGTTATGTGTAGAATGGTGTTTATTTTGTTTCTCTATCTTTTTTCTAGACCGAGTTATGAGGAAACAAGTTAAAGGCTGGCAACACCAAAATTCATATTTTTTCCAAACTTTGAAAATCAATTAAAAATCAAAAACAAATTCTAGAATTTTTTTTCTTCACATTTTGCATTCTCTGAGACATTACTACCAAATAACAAAATCTGAAAAGAATTAAAAATATAGAGGTAAAAATCATTGTTTCACTTGACATGGAATGACCCGGATGCGATATGGCGGTTTTACAATGCTGACAACAGGCACCAGTTACAATAAAATATCTGTAACCCAATTTGCATAAAAGTGCATGATCTGCGCAAAACTGACAAGCACAGAGTGCAATAGAACTATTTAAATGTTAAATGATAGTATGTTTTGCCAACGCTCAGAACAGGCAACAGTTAAAATAAAATATTTGTAACCCCATTTGCGTACAAGTGCGCTATTTGCGCAAAACTGACGAGCACGGAGAATAGAGCTGCAGACAACAACAAAAGGGACAATTTCACCTCAGCTGGGCGGTCTGCTGGCCAAAAAGTATTAAAAAACATGGCTATTTCAGTGTCATGTCACAGGACAGGCTGTGTTTTAGAAACCCCTCTTTTTCCCCCCGCAGCTGCAGACACCACTCGCTCTATTTCCAAGTCTGTAACTAACTATAAAATAAAATTCTCTAATCTCCTAAGCTTCACAGCTACTCTAACAATGATGGATTTCTGTATAAAAAAAGATGTAAAACTGTGTCTCAGAGCTTTGAAAAAGCTATCAGGACACAGCGAGATGTGTTGCTCTGTAGTGAGATAGTGAAGGAATGAGAATGATCAGGAAATGGAGTCGCATACATAAAACGAGGTCATGTTATTTTTGCAGTCATTAAAATCCATACACCGCCCAGTCATGACGTCGTACATCCTCCTCACCCCCCTCTATCCTCTGAGCTGATTGGCTGGCTGTCAAAATTACAGGAAACGCCGAAAAAGAAGCGATAGTAAACCTGATAACGATTATCTATAAGATATTCACGTAAACTATTGTATCATTGGAAAATTCTGATAAGCTTAGAAACCGTGCCGATTTCAACTTTTGTTGATAGTATCGCTCATCCCTACTTGTCACATAAGGGACTTGAATCAGTGATCTGTAGATCACTGTTACAATACATAAAAGTGCATAACTGTAATTCTATGTATTGTTAACTGTCAATCACTATGCCCGGCTGAACCCTCAAGGCATGGCCAGGCATAGTGACATCACAGGCAACCCTGAACGCTTTGGTAGGTTTCTGGATTGCTAGGGAAGGCATCGGCACACCTCCATCGGGACGGTGCTGCTGCCAATAGAGGGAGCTTCCTCCCTCTGCCTTCTCCTTAGCTGTAGCAGTCGTGATTGACTTTGACATCTAAGGGGTTAATCATCCAATAGAGCAGGGGACCAGCTGTAATATACAGCTGGTTATTTGCTCCAATTGTGTGGACTCTGCTTGTAAGCCTGCACAATCTTCTGTATGTACCTATACGTCCATTTGTGGGAACACCTTCCCAAACAAGACATACGGGTACATCAAATGTTGGGAAGGGGTTAAAATTAAATTTATTGAACAGCACATTTCCCATCAATTTGTTTCCTCCTTTTATCAGTTTGATTAGAACAAATAAACAATACAATTTGTAAAAAAAAAAAAAAAAAAACGCTTTAAGAAAAAACAATTTGTAAAGAATGGTCATTTCATTTCAACTACTTAGCTGTTCAGGATGAACTTTAATGTTGTTCTACTAATTGTTTTGTCTGTTTAGCCTGTCTGAAAATGTTTTGTGGATTCCAAGGTCAACATTAAAAAAAATCATAGAAAAAATAAGCAGTGAAGTGGTGCCCATATGCTAAATACTAATAAATCCACATCCTCTTTGTGAAATGACCTTAACATGCACTGTTTGGAATGCTGATAAACAGAGAGGGAGACACAGTATCAGCCATGTCTCCCTGCTCAGTCTCCTGTGACTGCTTTCAATTAAGTACAAACTCACTTTTAGTAAAGATGATACAGAGAGTAAAAATGTTCAATGGGATTTTAAAGGATTTTGAGCTAGGATCATGAGGCTTACCTGTATTCTACATTATTCAGAATATTACGCCTCACTAACCTCCATTTTAATATAAAAAAATTTGTACCACACAGCTTGTACTAAAATAAACCTTGAAATTATCAAACAATATGTTTGTTTACTATACAAGGCAATGTGAAATTATTCTGCAGAACTTTGAAGTTGTGGCATGTTAATGTTTCTTAAATTAAAAACAATGGATTATTTATGAAGCCTTGGATGATTGCAAAAATAAATCTTTTAAAATTTCACTCATATTTTCTATAATAAATATCATAGTTCTAAGAACTGTACTCATTACCATCCAATGTTGAATATACAAAACAATTAATCTCAGCAAACATGAATACAAAGGCAAGGTCCATAAATCCAGACATTACAACCGAGTACCACTAGAGGACAACATATTAACCTTTGACACTCATGTGGATAAACAAAATGTTTAAATGCCATTTAGGAAATTAGCATTGTATAGAATGTTAAGTGTAAAGAAAAATAGGGATTACAATTACATAGTTACATAGTTAGTACGGTTAAAAAAAAAACACGTGTCCATCAAGTTCAACCAAGGGTAGATGTGGGTGAAGGGAGGGAGACAAGGAGCTTAAGCCCAACCTCCCCACTGGTTATTGCCCTGAAACCCACAAGGCAAGAACCAATCTTCTCCAGGGAAGACCCCAGAGCCACCACCAGCCAGGATCCAGAACTTTACATAGCTACGTACGCATTAATATTCTTTCGTTTCAGGTAGTTATCTAAGACTTTCTTGAAACTCCCAAGTGTTCCTGCTGTGACCAGCTCCTCAGGCAGGCTATTCCACAGAATTAGAACGCTTTTCTCCTCTGGAGATTGGATCCTTTTTTCTCTAGCCGAAGGGAATATCCCCTTGTGATTTGAGCGGGCTTTACATGAAATAAATTTTCCCCATACTTTTTGTAGGGACCATGTATATACTGTATTTATATAATTTAATCATGTCCCCCCGAAGCTGTCTTTTCTCAAGACTAAATAAGTTAAATTCTATTAACCTCTCCACATAACTAAGATGCTCCATTCCCCTTATAAGTTTGGTTGCTCGTCTTTTCACTCTCTCAAGCTCCATTACATCTTTTCTATAAAGTGGAGCCCAGAACTGAACAGCATATTCTAAGTGAGGTCGCACCAATGCTTTATACAGCGGTAGAATTACATCCTTGTCCCGCGAGTCTTTTAATACACGCCAATATCTTACTTGCCTTAGAGGCAGCTCATTGAAACTGCATGCTGTTCTGTAGTTTATGATCTACAAGAACGCCCAGATCTTTCTCAACAAGCGATTCTCCAAGTTTTTCTCCCCCTAGGACATATGATGCCTGCAGATTATTTGTACCCAGATGCAGAACCTTACATTTATCCACATTGAACCTCATTTGCCAAGTGTATGCCCAAACACTGTGTGTCCAGGTCTTCTTGCAATTTATGAGCATTTTCCATTGATTGCACTACCCTGCATAGCTTGGTGTCATCTGCAAAAATAGAAATCGTGCTATTGATCCCTTCCTCTATATCATTAATGAATATATTGAATTATAGAGGACCCAATACTGAGCCCTGGGGCACACCACTCATAACCGGGGACCACTCAGAGTGGGAGTCGTTTACCACCACTCTGAGTACGATCTGATAGCCAGTTTTTAATCCATTTACACACTGTTATTTCTAACCCAATGGATTCTAATTTACCCAACAAATGCTTATGAGGGACAGTGTCAAACGCCTTTGCAAAGTCTAAAAACACAATATCCTCATCCGCCCCGCTATCCAGACTTCTACTCACTTCTTCATAAAAACAGATCAGGTTGGTCTGAAAACTTCTGTCCTTAGTAAAACCATGCTGGCAATCACTTACAATATTGTATTCAGCCACATATTCCTGTATATAGTCCCTTATGAACCCCTCAAATATTTTTCCCACAACAGATGTTAAACTTACTGGTCTATAGTTACCTGGGTAAGACTTGGAGTCTTTTTTGAAGATGGGAACCACATTTGCCTTGCGCCAGTCTCCTGGCACTATACCAGTCATGAGAGAATCTCTAAATATCATAAATATCATATACAGAGGCGCACCGACAACCGAGCTGAGCGCTTTAAGAACTTTTGGGTGTATGACAACAGGGCCTGGAGACTTGTTCACATTCAGTTTATTTAACTTGGCTTGGACCATTTCTACATTGAGCCAATTAATTATAGCAGATGATGTATTCACAGTACTGGCACCACGTACATCCGCAATGGGCCTGCCCCCATCAATTGCTTTCTCATCGTTAGTATATACTAAGCTGAAGAACCTATTTAGTACCTCAGCCTTCTCCTGGTCCCCAGGGATCAGCTCCCCATTACAATTTTTTAAGGGTCTTACATGCTCCGACTTTGTCTTTTTGACAATTAGATGCTTAAAGAATTTCTTGGGGTTTGTCTTGCTGTCCTTGGCCACCTGCCTTTCATTTTGTATCTTAGCTGCTTTCATCACTTTCTTAAAGATTTTATTAAGCTCTTTGTAATTTTCAAAGGCTAATGCAGACCTCTGACTTATATTTTTTAAATGCCCTTTTTTATTATTTATTGCCTTTTTAACAGAAGGTAGAAGCCATGTTGGATTTAGTTTTAATCGCCTATACAGTACTTGTTACCCATAGGAATACATTTTGCTATAAATTTCCCCAGAGTATATTTAAAGCTCTCCAATTTGGCTTCTATATCACTATTTGCTAATAGCTGCTCCCAGTCTATGTCCTGTATTGCGTCCCTCAATAAGGGGAAATTGGTCCTTTTAAAATTAAATGTTTTTGCCCTCCCGCTCTGTGTTTCTATTTTCCAGTTTACACTAAAATGAATTATATTGTGGTCGCTGTTACTTAGATTTTCAGAAACAGTGACCACTCCAACAAATTCTGCTTTGCTACAAATTACCAGATCCAACAGAGCATCACTTCTAGTGGGATCCTCCACAAACTTCCCCATAAAATTATTCTGTAGCAGATTAAGGAACTTCCTTCCCTTTTCAGTTGATGCAGAACCATAACCCCAGTCAATGCCTAGATAATTAAAGTCACCCACTATTAACACTGTACCCACTTGTGCTTCCTGCACCATTTGATTATGCACCTGTTTTTCTATCTCCTCAGTGATGTTCGGGGTCTATAGATTATGCCAAAAATAATATTTTCTGCATTAGCCCCTCGTTGTGTTTCCACCCACAATGTTTCCACATCTTCAGCAACTTCGCTCACTATTTTCTCTTTCACATTTGCCTTCATTTCACTCCTTACATACAGACACACTCCTCCCCTCCACCACCACTCCCCACACTGGGTGTGGAAAAGCATTAAATAGATGATTTTCGCTTCTAAAAGTAATCCTTTAATAAAAAGTAATGGTGCTTTTACATTGATTTGACCAATTGTGTACTTCCCACAATTAAAAAAAAAAACAGAGGAGAATATATGCAGCTTAATTTATAATGTATTATGTAAATTGTGCAGATTTTGTTACATCTTTAAATCTGATTTTGTGTGAATTAACCCTCTCTTTAAATCAGTGGGGAAAATTAATTAGAATTAGAAATCTGCAGTATTTCTGCATACAAAAACGACATAATGCAGTTAGAGATGGGCGAATTTCTCAAAAATTCGATTCACTGAGTTTGCTGAACTTTCAGACACAAATCATTTCGACCCAAATTTATTCGCAGCGAATCGCGTTAAAAAACAGCTATTTCCTGGCTGCAGAGAGCCTGTAGAGTGTTGTAGAACATTGTACCATGCTGAAATATACATAAGGAGCGTGGTTTGGTCTTCATACAATGCTGTGTTTTAGTATGACACGCACATGACAGCCGCCGCTCTTAGAATCGTTTCACTCTTCAATTCCCTGGGCACTTACAGGGGAAAAACTGATCAAATAAGTGAAGTGGGAACACAGCCTGACAAGGTAACGTCAGCACGAGCTTGAAAGAATCGAGCTGAGGGCCAAGAACCTACTATAATATCAAAGAGCGCACTCCTTTTACACCGACATCAGATGATTCCACAGATTACGACAGAACCTGTTCTGTTAAATGCTGATACATGCAGAAACCCCCCGAAAGAGTAGAGAGGGTGTCGGAAGTAATTTTTCGTTGACGTCTCTGACCATTTTCCCCTTCTTTTCATCCGTCAGTGTCTGCTTTCAATCGGTCAATAATCCATCAGTATTGCTAAAGCCAAAAACAAACAGGAGTTGATCCAAAACAGAGATGACCAGTAAATGGGATATTTGCATGTCTTCTGTGTTCTGTATCCACTCCTGCTTTTGGCAAGCGAATCATCAGACAATCCTGATCCTTTTCATTCTTTCTGACAGATGAAAAGAAGGGGAAAACCAAACATAGTGGCGACATCATAGAGTGGTGGAGGGTGGAAACAGCATTAGGAAACCACAGGGTGTTCCAGTGAGACAGCAGTCAGTTGGCAGCATGAGTAGCACAAGTAGTGGCACAATGACAAATTCTGGAGGTGGCAGCAACATCAGGAGCCCACAGAGTGGCAGAATGACGCAGTATGGAGGTGACGGCAGTAGCAGCAGCATGAGGTCAAAGAGTGACACAATGACAAATTCTGGAGGTGGCAGCAACATGAGTAGGCCACAGAGTGGCATAATGACAGAGTGTGGAGGTGACGGCAGCAGCAACAATGAGGTCAGAGAGTGGCACAATGACAGAGTGTGGAGGTGGGTGGCAATTCCAGTCCCTGGTAAAGATGGTGGGAGGCAGATGGAGCAACTGGCAGCAGATGTGTGGCATCAGGCGGGTGGCAGCATCAGAATAGTGGCTGAGGCAGGTAGTTAGAATCCAGACTCATTTCTCAAAGTTTTGGGGAGGCGTCATGGCTGATCTAATCTGATGCATAAGGCATTGGTGTGTGGAAATCATGGCCGATTCACGTCTGATTCATAGTGTCGCTGAGCCCAGACCACATAGTAGATCTCTGGCTGAGTGAACCGAACGGGTCAGAGACGGGTTGAGGACAGGTGAGGGCCGCTAACCAGCTCCCGGGCCATGCCAACTAAGGGTTGTGTCTGACGTTCCCACCGACTCTTGGCTGGGGTTCTCAGATGTCACCTGAGAGGAAGTGGATGACCTAGTCAACCAATCAAGAACCCTTAGGTTGCTGGTCAACACACGTCCGCTAGATGTTACCGGCAGTTCTGGCCTCACGAGTCACCCCTGCTGCGACATCCCCTTACTGTGCTGCGACCTGTGCCTGCTTCACGAACGTTTGTGCCACTGCCACTCGCATGTGAAGGGCCTGCCACCTCTCTGTCTGACATACTGTTTGATCAAAAAATTAAATTAAGCCTTGTGTATGAAATATCGTACAGAAAAACCAGATGTAAATTAGGCATATAGAGGACCAAAAATAGACACCCTACCCTGTAATTTAGTCCAAATTACCGCACAATCAAGAAGTTAAATTAAGCCTTGTGTATGAAATATCGTATAGAAAAACAGATGCTATTTAGGCATATACAGGACCAAAAATTTAAGACACCCTGTATTTTTGTCCAAATTACCGCACAATCAAGAAGTTAGATTAAGCATTGTGTATGAAATATCATACAGAAAAAACAGATGCTATTTAGGTGTATAGAGGACCAAAAAGTAAAGACACCCTGTATGTTTTCCAAATTACTGCACAATCAAGAAGTTAGATTAAGCCTTGTGTAAGAAATATCGTACAGAAAAAACAGATGCTATTTAAGACTTGTGTATGAAATATCGTACAGAAAAAACAGATGCTATTTAGGTGTATAGAGGACCAAAAAGTAAAGACACCCTGTATGTTTTCCAAATTACTGCACAATCAAGTAGTGAGATTAAGCCTTGTGTAAGAAATATCGTACAGAAAAAAGCGATGCTATTTAAGACTTGTGTATGAAATATCGTACAGAAAAAACAGATGCTATTTAGGTTTATAGAGGACCAAAAAGTAAAGACACCCTGTACTTTTGTCCAAATAACCGCACAATCAAGAAGTTAGATTAAGCTTTATGTAAGAAACCTCATACAGAAAAACCAGATGCTATTTAGGCGTATAGCGGACAAAAAGGTAAACACACTGTACTTTTGTCCAAATAACCGCACAATCAAGAAGTTAGATTAAGCCTTGTGTATGAAATATCATACAGAAAAACCAGATGCTATTTAGGCTTATAGAGGACCAAAAAGTAAAGACAACATGTATTTTTGTCCAAATTACCGCACAATCAAGAAGTTAGATTAAGCCTTGTGTATGAAATATCGTACAGAAAAACCAGATGTAATTGATGCGTATAGAGGACTAAAAACTAAAGACGCCCTGTATTTTTGTCCTAATTACCGCACAATCAAGAGGTTAAATTAAGCCTTTGGTATGAAATACCTTACAGAAAAACCAGATGTAAATTAGGTGTATATGGGACAAAATAAAAAAAAAGACACCCTATATTTTAGTGCAAATTAACCCACAATCAAGGGGTTAAAGTAAGCCTTGGGTATTAAATACCCTACAGAACAACCAGATGTAATTGAGGCATATATGGAACAGAAGTACACCCACCCTGGACTTTAGGGAGAATCCCCCACAAACTAAAACAAAATAATAACTGGTTAAATAACAAGTGTGCAAGTGACACACACTTGTTATGCTCTTTCCTCCAGTCGTTGATAAAACGAGTTTGTTTTATAATGAGTGCAACATAGTGCAGCAGCAGATAGATAATAATGCTGCTTGAGTAACAAGTGTGCAAATGACACACACACTTGTAATGGTCTTTCCTCCCAGTCGCTGATAAAACGAGTTTGTTTTCTAATAAGTTCAATATAGTGCGGCAGCAGCAGCTAGATGCTTATGGAAGGACACATAGGGCGACATGTATGAAGCTCGCTGGGTCGGGGCGCGCTTTTCTGCTAGTTTTCCGGCGAAATCTGCGCCTGAGTTATGTCGAGGCCGGGGCGCGCTCATACATACAATGTAAAGTCCGCTGCGCCTCGCCAGTGTGTTAGGCGCAGTGCGGGGACTGAGGCACAGTGCGGCGCTGCGCCTATGATTCACCGTCCGAGGAGGTGCACTCGTACATGCGGGGAAAAGTTCCCTGCGCCTCGCCAGTGTGTGGGGACATGGGCGCAGTGCGGGACTTAGGCGCCGTGCGGGACTGCGCCAAAAATCTGTTCCGATGCGAGACAGGCTGGAGAACAGCGAGAAATTATTTCACATGTCGGTGCGGAGTATAAATCAAAAAATCGCCTTTATAAAGGCGTTAAACATTGTCAGTAAAAGAGCTGAAACCTTAAAAATAAAAAAATACATAAAACAAAATCACTTTCCAATATCCTAATTCAAGAATTAGGATATAGGAAATTAGCGGGAAATACAGTAATTTAAATTCTGAAAGCTATTCTCATTGGTCGGCATAAACCGGCCAATCAGAATAGGAGCGACAGTGAACCATTAAAACCTATGGAGAACTATTGACCAATCAGAATCAAAGGCGGGACAGTTCAAAATACAGTAAAAATGCAGCATAGATCTGATTGGTTGAGCTAGCGGGGGCATATAATAATATGGGGGTAACGAAAAAAAATATTACATCAATCAAATCATGTTTATTTCTTTATTTTCGTTGCACCCATACTATTGATCCTTGGATAACGAAAATAAAGAAATAAACATGATTTTATTGAATTAATATATTTTTTTTGTTACCCCCATATTATTATTCATTTTATATACACATCGGAACAACTTCTGTAGTCTTATAATTTGATTCCGGCCATGTACAGTTTTATTTCAGATTGCATTAGAAAACCCATAGGAGCGTCGCTCGCTCTCCCATTGGTCCAAATAACGGCGCCTATTTTAACTTAGCCAATCACAGAGCTTGCTCGGAATTTCTTTTCCCCATAGAACTCTATGAGAAAGTAGCTCGCGCTCTGATTGGCTAAGCTGGACGAGTCCCCGCTAGCTCAACCAATCAGCTCGTTTCAGCCTTTTTACTGTATTTTGAACTGTCCCGCCTTGGAATATGATTGGTCAATTTTTCTCCATAGGTTATAATGGGTCCCTGTCGCTCCTATTCTGATTGGCTGGTTTATGCCGACCAATCAGAAGAGTTTAAACAATTTGAATTACTGTATTTCCCGGCGCTTCTCTCTATTGCAATTCCCTATGTAGCGCCGATCTCGGCGACAAACGCGTTGTTCGGGGTTTTAACTGATTTATTTTTACAGAAGGTTTCAGCTCTTTATCTGATAATGTTTTACACTTAATCAAAATAATTTTTTTAATAATACTTCATGCCGCACGGCGCTGAGCGCCGAGATTTCAGTGCGCCGCTCTCTCCATAGACTACAATGGGAGAAGTAGCTCGCGCTCTGATTGGCTGGGATAGCCAAGCCACCGTTAGCTCAGCCAATCAGCTCTTTTCTATATTTTTACTGTATTTTGAACTGTCCCGCCTTGGATTTTGATTGGTCAAAACTTCTCCATAGGATATAATGGGTCTTTTGTCGCTCCTATTCTGATTGATCAATAGTTCTCCATAGGTTTTAATGGGACACTGTCGCTCCTATTCTGATTGGCTGGTTTATGCCGACCAATGAGAAGAGCTTAAACAATTTGAATTATTGTATTTCCCGGCAATTCTCTCTATTGCAATTCCTTATGTAGCGCCGGTCTCGGCGACAAACGCGTTGTTAGGGATTTTATTAATGTATGTTTATAGAAGGTTTCAGCGCTTTATCTGATAATGTTTTAACTTATAAAAATGATTTTTTTATTCATACTCCATGCCTCACGGTGCTGAGAGCCGAGATTGCATTGCGCCCATCTCTCCATAGACTACAATGGGAGAAGTAGCTCGCGCTCTGATTGGCTGGGATAGCCAATCCCCTGCTAGCTCAGCCAATCAGCTCTTTTCAGCATTTTTACTGTATTTTGAACTGTCCCGCCTTGGATTTTGATTGGTTCAAAATTCTCCATAGGCTATAATGGGTCTTTGTCGCTCCTATTCTGATTGGCCGAGATAGCCAAGCCCCCGCTAGCTCAACCAATCAGCTCTTTTCTATATTTTTACTGTATTTTGAACTGTCCCACCATTGATTGATTGGTCAATCGTTCTCCATAGGTTTTAACCACTTAAGCCGAACGCCTGAAAAGTAGTTAATGACCAGAACATTTTTTTAGTTTTGGCCTCCTTGCATTTAAACAGTTGTAACTTTTTTATTTTTTCAATGACGCAGTTGGATGAGGCCTCGTTTTATTCAAGACAAGTTGTACTTTATAAGGGAATAGTTTAAGTACACTTATAAATAATTGCAGTATTTTTTTTTTTTTCCAAAAATTTTTTTTGTTTTTTTCATTTTTTTTTTTACACAATTAACATTTCACACTTAATAACTTGTTAGATTAATTCTACAGGTTATTACGGTCGTGTGGATACCAAATATGTGTAGGTTTTTTTGTGCGTGTAATTTATGTACAATTATTTTTTATTAAATATTTATTTTTATTTTATTATTTATTTTTTTTATTCTTTTTTTTTTACTTTTTTTTTTACTTTTTATTTTGACTCCCATGAAGGGAGAACTGTTTAACATTTTTTTTTAAATTTTTTTACACTTAGTAATGTATTAGCATATTCATATATGCTAATACATGCTAATCTGTGTCAGTCTGACACAGGCAGTGATTAGGACAGCACACAGTGCGTCCTAATCACTGGCTTCATACACAGACAACTCTGGGGCCACGCTAGGTCCCCAGAGCTGACTGTGCAGCCGTTCCCCGGGCTCTGTCGGGTCACCGGGTGTTCCGATCACCCGACAGAGCAGGGGATCCCTTTGATTGCGCTGCGGTAACGCACCGCCGCAATCAAAGGGTTAAAGCATCGGGTTGTGGAGGTTTCCTCCGCTCCCCGATGCCTGCAGGACATGCTCTGGGATCGGGGCTGTGTAGCCCCGATCCCAGCGCAAACCCCGATGTCTGCAGCGACGTCAAAAGACGTCGCTGCAGACGAACGACCCGCACCGGCCGCCGTCAAAAGACGGTGCGCGGTCGTTAAGGGGTTAATGGTTCACTGTCGCTCCTATTCTGATTGGCCGGTTTATGCCGACCAATGAGAATAGCTTTCAGAATTTGAATTACTGTATTTCCCGGCAATTTCCAATATCCTAATTCTTGATATTGCGCCGGTCTAGATTTTTGGAAAGTGATTTTTTTTTAATTATGTTTATTTTTGAGGTTGAGCTCTTTTCTGACACTGTTTTCCGCCTTTATAAAGGCGATTTTTTCGGATTCATACTCCTGCTGCACGGAGCGGAGCGCCGAGATTTCTGTCGCGATCTTCGATCTGCTTCCTCGCATGTTCCGATCCTGCTTCACTTCGCCGCCGCAGCCGGAATATTTTGACCAAAATAAACCAGGTCTGCCTGTCGGAGCTGCCGAGCGCTGCATTGCGCCGCACTTTGCCGACTCGCGAACGTACATGCCTCGGGGTTTTCGAGCGAGCCGCGTCCCGCCCCGGAACGCCCACACCGCGCCCACACCACGCCCATTGCCCGCCCCTTCGTGCGGGGCGCAGCTGAAAGTGACGAACGCTGCGCCTAACACTGCATCCCTGCGTTCGACAGGGGGATTAGGGCCGGGAGGCGCAGTATACACCAGAAAACAGGCGTAAAGCCCGTTCATACATGTCGCCCATAGTGAGAAGTGTGAGGTTTTAAGATGTCCGTATTTATACGGCTGTGACATCACAGAATCCCGCCGGTCGCTGATTGGCTTCATGTCTGCACATGTCATTGAGGGTGTTCCTTTCTTCCTCCCAGAGCTCTCTGCCCCATGTAACACCATGTGCTCGCGGCCATTTTACCAATAAAAAAGACGCTTCTTTCCCGTTAATCACCCTAAACTTCGACTTCGTGCAGAACCGAAGTTTTCCTGAAATTCTAAATTAATTACACTTCATTAGAATCGATTCACCCATCTCTAGCTGCCGTATTTAAATCTGCACTGCAGGTCATTTTATTTGCAAATTTTGCTGCTTTTTTATAGCAGATTTTGTGCAGAAGATCTATAGCAGATCCAACGTGTGTGAAAACATTCTCAAGATGACAACAGCATCCTTAATAAAGAATATGCTTTTATTGTGCCTAAAGTTGCATGCAGTAATGTGTGGACACTCACAAAAGATGGATCTTTGTCAAGTCTAAACAATTAGGGTGCTTTCTCAAGATGCGTTTTTGTGAAATTTTTGGTTCGTTTTTTCACTTGCAGTACTGAAAAAAGGCACCAAAAATACCACAAAACCGCACTGTGTGAAAGCACCCTTATATTCTGGGGCATAGCTAAAGACTTATGGGTCCTCGTGCAAAACTTCAGTTTGGGCCCACTACGCCCCAGACAATTGCTATGGACCACTAATACATTACGGATGTCTGCGGTGTAGTGTGCCCGGAAAAATTATTTCTACTTAACCCCTTAACGTCAAGGTCTATTTTTTTTCTCTCCTCTTCTACCCAGAACCATAACTTTTTTTCACCTACCTAGACATATGAGGGTTTTTATTTTGAGGTGCAAGGTGTACTTTCTAATGGTGTTATTCATATTACCATAGAATATACTGGGAAACCGCAAAAAAATTCTAAGTGAGGCAAAATGTAAAAAAAAAGTGCATGCGCCATGTTTGTGGGTTTTTGCTTTTACGGCGTTCAATCTTTGGTACAAGCAATGTGTTATCTGTATTCTACAGTTTGATACGCATCCAGCAATACCAAACACTTATGGTTTCCACTATGTTTTGGTACCGCAAAAATATTCCAAACATTTTCTATTTTTGAAATTTGCACCACAGCGCCATTTTCTGCAACCAATAACTTTTTTGTACTAACACCTACGGACTTGAGTGATGGGGCATTTTTTGTGGGCTGAAGCGTACCTTTTATTGCTACTAGATTGGAATACATGTGACTTTTTGATTACATTTATTCAAATTTTTTGGGAGCGTGAAATGATCAAAAAACCTCAATTTTGGCATGAGAAATTTATTTTCTTCCACAGTGTTCAGCATATGGGATAATTGATATTATATTTTAATAGATCTGACTTTTTTGGACACTGATACCAATGATGTGTAACTTTTGTATTTTTTTTTTAATTTGCAAAATGGCAAAAGGGGGATAATTTGAATTTCTATATTTTCAATTTTTTTTTACACTTTAAAACATTATTTTTTTTTAACTTTAACTTTGAATCCCCATATGGTACTACACCACTAGGGGAGGAGATCATCCCAGATCCAGGAGGTTCTTGTGTAGGTCTGCTTTGTCAGAGCAAATACGATTGTATCGTATAGCCTGGCTGTATAAAATCGATTGTCTTGTGTGCTTGGGGTAGAAGTTGTCTATTCTCAGGTAGACCTGGACAAGCACCTCCTGGATCTGAGGATGAAATTTCTCCAATTGGGATACATACCAACAGTGACGGACAACCAAATAAACAAAGCGGCAGCCATTAACAGAGACAGTCTGCTCACATATAAAGAGACCCAGAATGAAGCCCAAGTGCCCCTAGTTGTCACCTACAACCCACAGCTGGAAAGCCTATGAACAATTACCAAGGAACTCGAAATTGTGCTGCATAGGGACAACAGACTCAGACATATTTCCAATCCTCCCTCTCCTTTCCTTTTGACAACCACCAAACATGTGTCCTATTATTGTTAGCAGTGCCCTGAAGGCTACAACTGAAAATGGCACAAAAGGTAGAGATGGGGGAATTTCCCGAAATTCGGTTCGTTCACTTCGCCGAATTTCTCGGCAAAAAATAACTTCGTTCCGAAAAACAGCTATTTCCAGGCTGCACAGAGCCTGCAGGGTGCTGTAGAACGTTGTGCCATGCTTAAATATGCAGAGGGAGCTTGGTTTGGTCTTCATACAATGTTGTGTTTTAGTATGACACGCAGATGACTGCCGCCGCTCTTAGAATCGCTTCACTCTAAAATTCCCTGGGCACTTAAGAGGGCAAAACTGACCAAAAAACTGAAGGGGGAATGTAGCCTGATAAAGTCATGGCAGCGACAGCTGGAAAAAAACAAGCTGAGGGCTCAGGTGGCAACATCAGTGACAGAGTGTGGAGGTGACGGCGGCAGCCACAGCAGCATGAGGTCAGACAGTGGCACAATGACATTCTGGAGGTGGCAAAAACAGGAGTAGGCCACAGAGTGGCACAATGACACAGTTTGTAGGTCACGGCAGCAGCCACAGCATGAGGACAGACAGTGGCACAATGACACAGTGTGTCGGTCAGGGAATCAGCCACAGCAGCAGCATGAGGTCAGACAGTGGCACAGTGACACAGTGTGTAGGTCACGGCATCAGCCACAGCAGCAGCATGAGGTCACACAGTGGCACAATGACATTCTGGAGGTGGCAAAAACAGGAGTGGGCCACAGAGTTGCACAATGACACAGTTTGTAGGTCACAGCAGCAGCCACAGCATGAGGTCAGACAGTGGCACAATGACACAGTGTGTAGGTCACGGAATCAGCCACAGCAGCAGCATGAGGTCAGACAGTGGCACAATGACACAGTGTGTAGGTCACGGCATCAGCCACAGCAGCAGCATGAGGTCAAACAGTGGCACAATGACATTCCGGAGGTGGCAAAACAGGAGTAGGCCACAGAGTGGGACAATTACACAGTGTGGAGGTCACGGCAGCAGCCACAGCAGCAGCATGAGGTCAGACAGTGGCACAATGACAGAGTGTGGAGGACGCGGCAGTAGTACGTGAGCGCTGAAGAACCCCCCGGTCAGACCTGTCAGAGGAGGGACGATGCCGCACATAGGCAGCGGCCAACTGACTACAGAGGATTTCCCTATAGTATTTGAGTTTGTCCTCCCTCTCAATAGCTGGGAAAAAGGCCGGTAGCAAGGGTCCAATAGGGTGGAGAGCCAGAAGTCATCCCTCTGCCGGATGCTGACTATTCGGCTGTCACTAGACAGGCAAATCAGCATGCTGCGGGCCATCTGCACAAGTGACTCCGAGGGGCTCCCTGCCTCCATCTCCACTGTATAATGCCTCGTCTTCCTCATCTCCATCTACCTCCTCCAGCTGCTCCTGCTCCTCCTCTCTTGTCACCTGGGTAGAAAATCCACTCATTTCACCAGACAATGCTTCTGCTCCAATGTCCTCCTCCTCCTCCATTTCAGTCCCCACTGGACTCATGTGGCCGCGAGATGTAGTCGCCACGTCTCCAGTCCCCTGCCCAGACAGATTTTTCAGCATCTGTTCAAGGACATGAAGCAGTGGAATGACGTTATTCATCCCGTAGTCCTGGCGACTGACAAATAACGTGGCCTCCACGAATGGCCTCAACAAACGGCAGGTGTCACGCATGAGCTGCCACTGGCTGACATCAAAGTTACACAGGGGAGTACTCCTGTCCGCCTGGATCATCAAAAAATCGTTAATGGCCTTTCTCTGTTCATACAGTCGGTCCAACATGTGCAGGCTGGAATTCCAACGGGTGGAAACATCGCATATCAGAGTGTGTTGGGGGAGGCCGTTCTGCCGCTGCAATTCGAGGAGGGTGTTCCTGGCTTTGTAGGAATGGATGAAGTGCATGCACAGTTTCCTGGCTGTTTTCAGAATCTTCTGAAGATCGGTGGAAGACTTCAGGAACCTTTTCACAACCAGATTGAACACGTGCGCCATGCAGGGCTCATGGACCATCCCTCCTCGGTGCAGCGTGGACACCATGTTCCTCCCATTGTCCATCACCATGGTTCCGATTTGCAGTTGGCGCGGAGAAAGCCACACATCGATTTCTTGCTGCATGACGCGGAGCAGTTCCTCCCCTGTGTGACTTCGTTCGCCGAGGCAAGCCAGGTGCAGAACTGCGTGACACCGCTGTGCCCTACACATGTGGTATGATGGAGCAGTACTTGTGGAGGCTGAGATGGTGGTGGTGGTGGAGGAGGAGGAGGCGGACATTGGCGCAGGAGCCGCAGTTTGACAACGTGGAGGAGAAAGAGGCGTCTCCTGTCCAAGTTGTTGGTGTGCCTGGGCCGGAAGCACATTCACCCAGTGGGCCGTAAAGGACATGGTTACAACTCCAGACGTCCGCGCTGCCGTGCACCTTGGAAAAAACCGATAAGCTCAAGGACTGGCCCACCTTCTGTTCTACATATTCATGAAGTGCTGGTACTGCCTTTTTGGAAAAGAAATTATGGCTTGGAACTCTCCATCTCGGCTCGGCACAAGCCATTAGTTCTCTGAACGGTGCAGAGTCCACCATTTGGAAAGGGAGGGACTGCAGCACCAACAACTTGGAAAGGAGTACGGTCAGCTTCGGCACCTTAGGATGGTTGGACGCATATTGTTGACTCTTTGCAATCGCCTCGCTGAACGACTGCTGGCGCCATGAGTAGCGAGGAGCAGGAGCATCTGGACTGGGAGATGATGTCAAAGAGAAACAGCTCCCTTCTGCAGAGATGGTGGAGCCTTGACTGGCTGCAATGGCATGCCTGCCACTGGGCGCTGCTGCTGCAGGATGGACCACCACATCTGAGCCACGTTTCTCCCAAGCCACCGGATGGTGACGCTGCATGTGTTGACCCAGGGCCGTGGTGCCAACGTTAGCTCCCTGGCCACGCTTCCCTTTCTGCCCACAGATTCTACATATACCCATATTCGGCTCCTCCGGTGTCTTAGCAAAGAACTGCCACACCGCCGAGTATCGGATTTTACCGCCAACGCTCCGCACTGAGTGACTACTACCGCTGCTGCCTCGCTGAGCCCCTGTGCCGCTACTTTCTTGGACCTGCGAAGCGGGTTTTTTACCCCGTGGCCGCTTGGCTCCCGACCTCACACTGCTGCTATCCTGCTGACTCACGGCCACAGGACCCACTTGCTGGCTGCGCCGCTGCCTGACGCGCAAGCTGAGGCCCTCTTCTCCTGACGATGATGAAGCCCTTGCCTCACCCGGCTCCCACGTGCGGTCGGCTACATCATCATCTATTTGTGTTTCATCGTCACTACTATGCTCATCACTGGTCTTGGTATGCAGAGGCTGATCCCTCACAACATGACCTCCCATGCCACTCTCCACATCAATACTTTCCCGCGTACTGCAAGAAGCAGGGGATATTGGCCCCATTTCTTCGCTGCCAAGTAGCTGTGACTGCCCTCCTCAAATTGTTCATCACTCGCTATATAGTGCGCTGAGCCCAGACCACATAGTAGATTTCTGGCTGAGGGAACCGATGGGACAGAGGCAGGTTGAGGACAGGTGAGGGCCGCTGACATGCTCCCGGGCCATGCCAACTAAGGGTTGTATCTGACGTTCCCACCGACTCTTGACTGGGTTGTCAGATGTCATCTGGGAGGAAGTGGATGACCTAGTCAACCAATCAAGAACCATTGGGTTGCTGAACAACACACGGCCGCTAGATGACAGCGGCAGTTGTGGCCTCTCCGAGTGACCCCTGCTGCGATGTCCACTTGCTGTGCTGCGACCTGGGCCTGGAATGTTTGTGCCTCTGCCACTCGCAGGTGAAGAGCCTGCCACCTCTCTGTCTGACATACTGTTTGTTCTAAAATGTGCAGACACTGTTTGATGAAGATATCTGTATATGATAAATACACACCCTGTATTTGACTCCAAATGAACCCAGTAACAAGCTTGGTAACCCATAGATATAAATTGCGCTCCACAAATGGGCAGGAAAAATTGACTTGTATGTGACGTTTAAAAAACTCTGTGTATTTTACTGAATATAAAAGCACAAAAAGGCTTAATTAACCTTCGGATATGAATTATGCTACAGAATTTCATCTGTGGCGGTGAAAAACAAAGTTTCTTTTACTGAGTACAACTGCAGAACAACGCTTAATTAACCCCTGGATGTAAATTGCGCAAAAGAATTGAGCAGCCACAAACTAATAGCTTTGTAGCGTGTTACATTTGCGTGTTTTCTACGCTACACAACAAGAGAAAAAATTGTAATTAACCTGCGCTTGTGAATTATGGTACAGGAAAATTGTAATTTTTGGCGGTGAAAAAGACGTTTTTTTTTGTCACCACAGCAGAAAATCAACGCTGAATTAACCCCTGGATGAAAATTGCGTAAAAGAATTGAGCAGCCAAAAATGAAGTGGTATTTGTATTGTAAAAACGCTGTTTCTTTAAATGAATACAAGAGGAACTGGCTTAGATTCCCTTGGATATTCAATGTGCTGTGAGCAGATAGCATTAAAATGCATATGCAGCAGCAGTGGACGCACACTGGACTTCAGATCCAATACTCCAAAAAATCAGAAATAGAACATTAAGAGAAGCAGTCTCTGAGACAAGCTGAGACACCCCACAAAAATCGCTGTATAAAAATCAGTTCTTCAGTAAGAGCTATCACAATCAGCCGCGGCAGCACCTTCCCTGATCAGTACAGTGAGAGGAGTGTTAACTGCCAGCGTCGCGCCCGGACTTATATAGTGCTGTGACGTCACAGAATCCCGTCGGTCTCTGATTGGCTTCATCTCTGCACATGTCATGCAGGCTATGCCCTTCTTCCTCCCAGAGTGCTTTGCCCCATGTAACGCCATGTGCTCGCAGCCATTTTATCAATCAAAAGCAAACTTCGTTCACCTAAAATACCCCAAACTTCAACTTCGTTCAGAACCGAAGTTTTCCTGAAATTCTAAACGAATTCCACTTTGTTAGAATCAATTCGCCCATCTCTAACAAGAGGTGCACAGAATTAGGGGGACATTTTCCTGCATGTTTTTGAATGTGGTGTACCTCATTATGTGTGTGCAATGTCTCACCACAGGCCTGTATGTCGGGGAAACAGGGCAGGTACTCAGTCAGGGCATGAACTCAAACAGATTCACCATTGATAACAGTAGAACAGATCTCCCAGTGGCCGCACATTTCTCCAGAGAAGACCACTCTATTGAAGATATGCGGGTGGTGGTTTTAATGGGACATTTTAAGACGCAGAGCGAGAGAAAGGAGTGGGAATATAAGCAAATGCAAAAATTTCAAACTCTGCAATTTGGACTTAACATTTAGAGATGGGCGAATTGATTCTAACGAAGTGGAATTCGTTTAGAATCTCAGGAAAACTTCGGTTCGGAACGAAGTCGAAGTTTGGGGTACTTCGCGTGAACGAAGTGTGCTTTTGATTGATAAAATGGCTGCGAGCACATGGCGTTACATGGGGCAAAGAACTCTGGGAGGAAGAAGGGCATAGCCTGCATGACATGTGCAGAGATGAAGCCAATCAGAGACCGGCAGGATTCTGTGACGTCACCGCACTTTATAAGTCCGGGCGCGACGCTGGGAGCTCATACCGCTCTCATTGTACTGATTAGGGAAGGTGCTGATGCGGCTGCTTATGATAGCTGATACTAAAGAACTCATTTTTATACAGCGATTTTTGGGGGGGGTGTCTCAGCTTGTCTCAGAGACTGCTTCTCTTAATGTTCTATTTCTGATTTTGTGGGGTACTGGATCTGAAGTCCAGTGTGCATCCAGTGCAGCTGCATATACATTTTAACACCATCTGCTCACAGCACATTGAATATCCAAGGGTGATCTAAGCCTGTTACTGTAGTATTCATTTAAAGAAACAGCGTTTTTACAAACCAAATACCACTTCATAATTGGTTTCTCAAAACTTTTGCGCAATTTACATCCAGGGGTTAATTAAGCGTTGTTCTGCTGCTGTGGTGACTAAAATAAACCGTCTTTTTCACCGGCAAAAAATACATTTTTTTCTGTAGCATAATTCACAAGCGAAGGTTAATTACAAGTTTTCCTCTTGTTGTGTAGCGTAAAATACACGCCATTGTAACACGCTACAAAGCTGGTAATTTTTGGCTGCTCAATTCTTTTGCGCAATTTACATCCAGGGGTTAATTAAGTATTTTTCTGCAGTTGTACTCAGTAAAAGAAACTTTGTTTTTCACCGCCACAGAAGAAAATCTGTAGCATAATTCATATCCGAAGGTTAATTAAGCCTGTTTGTGCTTTTATATTCAGTAAAATACACAGAGCTTTTAAACGGCACATACAAGTCAATTTTTCCTGCCCATTTGTGGAGCACAATTTATATCCAAGGGTTACCCAAGCTTGTTACTGGGTTCATTTGGAGTCAAATACAGGGTGTGTATTTATCATATACAGATATCTTCATCAAACAGTGTCTATACATTTTAGAACAAACAGTATGTCAGACAGAGAGGTGGCAGGCTCTTCACCTGCGAGTGGCAGTGGCACAAACATTCCTGGAGCAGATCCAGGTCACAGCACAGCAAGGGGACATCGCAGCAGGGGTCACTCGGTGAGGCCACAACTGCCACTGTCATCTAGCCGTGTGCTGACTAGCAACCCAAGGGTTCTTGATTGGTTGACTAGGTCATCCACTTCCAACCAGATGACATCTGACAACCTCAGCCAAGAGTCGGTGGGAACGTCAGACACAACCCTTAGTTGGCATGACCCGAGAGCGGGTCAGCGGCCCTCACCTGTCCTCAACCCACCTCTGTCCCATGCAGTTCCCTCAGCCAGAGATCTACTATGTGGTCTGGGCTCAGCGCCACTATATAGCGAGGATGAACAATTTGAGGAGGGCAGTCAGCAGCTACTTGGCAGCGAAGAAATGGGGCCAATATCCCCTGCTTCTTGCAGTAGGCGGCAAAGTATAGATGTGGAGAGTGGCATGGGAGGTCATGTTGTGAGGGGTCAGCCTCTGCATACCAAGACCGGTGATGAGGACAGCAGTGACGATGAAACACAAATAGATGATAATGTAGCCGACCGCACTTGGGAGCCAGGTGAGGCAAGGGCTTCATCATCGTCAGGAGAAGAGGGCGTCAGCTTGCGCGTCAGGTAGCGGCGCAGCCAGAAAGTGGGTTGTGTGGCCGTTAGTCAGCAGCAGTGTGAGGTCGGGAGCCAGCGGCCACGGGGTAGAAAACCCGCTTCGCAGGTCCAAGAAAGTAGCGGCACAGGGGTTCAGCGAGCAGCGGCGGTAGTAGTCACTCAGTGCGGAGCGTTGGCGGTAAAATCAGCTACTCGGCGGTGTTTGGCAGTTCTTTGCCAAGACACCGGAGGAGCCGAATATGGTATATGTAGAATCTGTGGGCAGAAAGTGAAGCGTGGCCAGGGAGCTAACGTTGGCACCATGGCCCTGCATCAACACATGCTGCGTCACCATCCGGTGGCCTGGGAGAAACGGGGCTCAGATGTGGTGGTCCATCCTGCCGCTGCAGCAGCAGCAGGGGCCAGTGGCACGCATGCCATTGCAACCAGTCAAGGCTCCACCACCTCTGCAGAAGGGAGCTGTTTCTCTTTGACATCTCCCGGTCCAGATGCTCCTGCTCCTCGCTACTCATGGCGCCAGCTGTCGTTCAGCGAGGCGTATTGCAAAGAGAAAACAGTATGCGTCCAACCATCCTAAGGTGCAGCAGCTGACCTTTGTCCGTCAAAGTTTTGGGAACTGCAGTCCCTCCTTTCCAAATGGGGACTCTGCCCCCTTTTCAGAGAACAAATGGCTTTTGCCGAGCGAGAGGAGAGTTCCAAACCCCGTAATTTTTTTTCCAAAAAGGATAAAGCACTTCAAAATAGTGAACAGAAGGGGCCAAGCCCCTTGGCTTTGGGTTTTGTTCCAAGGTGCCACGGCAGCATTTATTGGACTGTAACTAGGGTCAGGGCAGTACATTCCTTTAGGCCCCCATTGGGTGAATGTGCTTCCTGCCCAGGCACACCAAAAATTTGGACAGGGACCGCTTTCCCCCCCACTTTGTCAAACTGCGGCCCTTTGTCCCAAATGTCGCCTCCTCCTCCTCCCCCACCACTAGCCCCCAAAATTATGTTTCCCTCATACCACATGTGTTGGGCACAGCGTGTCACGCAATTTCTACACCGGGCTTGTTTTCGGCAAAAGAAGTCACACGGGGGAGGAACCTCCGCGTCTGCAAGAAAAGAAACGGTGGGCTTCTCCGGCCAACTCAAATGGGAAACCCATGGTGACGGAAAAGGGGGAACAGGGTGTCCAGCTCACCGGGGAGGATGGTCCATGCGCCCTCATGGCGCATGTTTCAAATTCTGGTTGTAAAAAGGGTTTTTCCTGAAGTTTTCCCACCGATCTTCAAAAGATTTAAAAAAATGGCCGGAAACTGGATGTACTTATCCTTTCCTAAAAACCCCGGAACACCCTCCTCAATTGCAGCGGCAAAACGGCCCCCCCCAAAAACAAATCTGATATGCGATTTTTCCCCCCTTTGGGGAATTCGCTGCCCTGTTTGACCGCTTTTGGGAACGGGAAAAAGGCCATTAAAAATTTTTTTTGATGATCCAGGTGGACGGGGTAATCCCCTGTGTAAGTTTGATGTAACCAGTGGCAGCCATGCGGACCTGCCCTTTTGTTGGGGCCCATTCGAGGGCCCGTTATTTGTCAGTCCCGGGCACGGGATGAATAACTTTATTCCAGCTTCGTCCGGGAACAGACTGAAAAACCTGTCGGGGCGGGGGACTGGGATGAGGGACTACTCTTGCGGCCCTATGAGCCCGGTGGGGAATAAAAAAATAGGAGGGGAGGGGGAATTGGAGCGAAATTGTTGGTAAAAATGGTGTTTTTTCTCCCAGGTGACGAGAGGAGGGCAGGAGCGCTGGAGGAAAGGTAGTTGGAGATAGGAAGACAAGGCAGATGACCCGCAAGCACCGTGGCAGTATACAGTGGAGATGGATGCAGGGAGTCCCCTGGAGTCACTTGTGCAGATGGCCCGCAGCATGCTGATTTGCCTGGCTAGTGACAGCCGAATAGTCAGCATCCGGCAGAGGGATGACTTCTGGCTCTCCACCCTATTGGACCCTCACTACCGGTCAAAATAGGAGCCTTTTTCCCAGATAATGAGAGCGAAGACAAACTCAAATACTAAAGGGAAATCCTCCATACTCAGTTGGCCGCTGCCTATGTGCGGCATCGTCCCTCCTCTGACAGGTCTGACCGGGGGGTTCCTCAGCACTCACGTACTACTGTCGTGGCTGCTGGGGGAAGGTGGGGTGGTAGGAGCAGTACCAGCTCCATCAGCAGCAACCTAAGTCTGGAGTCATTGATGAGCAGCTTCCTTCATCTGCCTAGTGAGGAGGGTAGTCACCAGCAGCAGCAGCAGCAGGACCTGGAGCAGTCCCTGAACCAACAGGTGGTGGCCTTCTTGGACAGCACTCTGCCACCCCAGTTAGAAGATCCGCTGGACTACTGGGCAGCCAAACTGGATTGTGTTTGGGCCCCAACTTTGCCGAGTTTTGCAGTGTGATGCTGTCCTGCACGGCCAGTAGTGTGGCATCAGCGTTGGTGTTGAGTGCGGCGGGGGCCATCGTTACCCCAAGGAGAACCCGCTTGTCCACGGGAAATGTGGAACAACTGACCTTTGTCACGATGAATCAGGCGTGGATCGGCCACGATTTCCACACACCAACGCCTTAGGCATTTCTCACCCAAACTGTGAGAAATGAGTCTGGGTTCAAACTACCTGCCTCAGCCACTATTCTGATGCTGCCACCTGCCTGATACCACACATCTGCTGACAATTTCTCCATCTGCCACCAACCATCTTTACCAGGGACTGGTATTGCCACCCACCTCCACACTCTGTCATTGTGCCACTCTATGACCTATGCTGCTTGCTGCTGTTGCAGTGCCGTGACATCCACACGTGTCATTGTGCCACTCTGACCTCATGCTGTTGCTCCTGCCGCCGTCACCTCCACTCTCTGTCATTGTGCCACTCTGTGGCCTACTCCAGTTTTTGCTACCTCCAGAATGTCATTGTGCCACTCTATGACCTCATGCTGCCACTGTCACCTCCACTCTTTGTCATTGTGCCACTCTGTGGCCTACTCCTGTTTTGCCACCTCCAGAATGTCATTGTGCCACTGTCTGACCTCATGCTGCTGCTGCCATGCCCTCCACACTGTGTCATTGTGCCATTTGTCCTGTTCTGACCTCCAATCGTGACTGCTGACTCATGGCTGCTTCCGTAAACCTCCACAACTGTGTCATTGTGTGCGACCTCTGTGCTATTCCTGCCCTCCAGAATGTTCATTGTGCCACTGTCTGACCTCATGCTGCTGCGTGCCTGTGCCTACCTCCACACTGTGTCATTGTGCCGACTCTGTGGCCTCATTCTGTTTTTGCCACCTCCAGAATGTCATTGTGCCACTGTTTGACCTCCTGCTGCTGCTGTGGCTGCTGCCGTAACCTCCCCACTGTGTCATTGTGCCACTCTGCGGCCTATTACTGTTTTGCCATCTACAGAATGTCATTGTGCCACTGTTTGACCTCATGCTGCTGTGGCTGCCGCCGTCACCTCCACACTCTGTCACTAATGTTGCCACCTGAGCTCTCAGCTTGTTTTTTTCCAGCTTTCGCTGGCATGACTTTATCAGGCAACATTCCCGCTTCAGTTTTTTGGTCAGTTTTGCCCTCTTAAGTGCCCAGGGAATTTTATAGTAAAGCGATTCTAAGAGCGGCGGCAGTCATGTGCGTGTCATACTAAAACACAACATTGTATGAAGACCAAACCAAGCTCCCTTTGCATATTTAAGCATGGCACAACGTTCTACAGCACCCTACAGGCTCTGTGCAGCCTGGAAATAGCTGTTATTTTAACGCGATTCGTCCCGAAGTAAATCGGACCGAATTTATTTTTGTTGGGAAATTCGGCGAAGTGACCGAACTGAATTTGAGAAATTCACCCATCTCTATTAATATTCATGGCATTTTCATGTCATACTTTGTATGAACTGTAAGGGTCACAAATCACCACATGATACAAACAGCAGCAAGAATTACTGATCCCTCTGTCACATCTCACAAGTTTCCAGATTGTTTATTTCTTGACTTGTTGTAAATAACTTCTCTAATATTATATTTTGTTATTTTTAAAGATTTTAAGCTCCTTTGAAGGTCCATGTCTTTTGTGTATAAAAAGTCTGTGAAAGTTTCTTATAGAATACCATGTCTATATAAGAGAGCTAGAACTCTTGAAAGCTTACCATCAAACATACTCAGGCTGATTTCTTCACTCTTCTACTACTTTCTGTGGCTAACATGGTACAACATTATACTACTAGGATTTCTTTTTTTTCCATTTTTTGACATGTTATCTGTAGTCTGTGAGTCACTAAGTAGTCAAGGCCCAATGAATCATTACATTTCACCACTATATCGTGACTAATACCACCATAATGTTACTGACCAAACCAGTATAACAAGAGCAATATTACTAAAAACAACAATATACAGGGACCAAATTATACTGCCACATATCACTGCTGTTAAATTACTAATATCATACTGTTACTGACCAAATCAATATATTACGACCAATAATATCAATAACAACAATATACAAAGACCAAATAGTACCGCCACATCATGACCACATACCAACTACCAGAAAGAGACTGAATAAAACCATTGTACTGTTACCGAATATAAACCATTACACTGGGACCACTATTACCACATAGTATAAACTAGTTCTACACAGGCACTTTGCAGACATACAAGTGATTGCAATGCAGTTACATTCAGGGACTCACAGGTAACGTCTTCATTGATGAGTTGTTCACTTTCCCTTTTCTTTCTCCACCCACTCCAGATAATAACAATGTCTTCTCCAGGTCACAACTTATCCCTGCAGAATTCACCACACAAAAATATTAGACTTCTCACTTTTCCAGCACTTCCCTACCAATTCCCACCTCTGTACAAACTCCCTATCTATAATGTCCCACACAGTAATTGTACCCCAAACAGTGAAAGTGCCCCCAACCAGTTACAGGGCCCCAATTTGTGCCACCAATAGGTAGGAACACACCCCATATAGATTGCAACCCCCAAAATTAGGCAGGCAGATGCTCCTTTTTCATAGGTTAGACCCCAAAAATTAGTAAGTCAGATAAGTGGGTATACTGATCCTACTGAGTAGATGAAGTCCCCCTTTGGTATATAGATATGTAAGCCCCCATTAGGTAAATAAGCCCCCCGATTATATAGGTAAAAAGGCATAATAAATGAAGAAATTGTTACAAAGATGTACCCACTGAATATCTGTTTATGTTGAAGCTTAAGGGAAATTAGGATATCCCATGTCAGTGGATGGTAGCGCGATTTAGCATGATTACATACTACCTATTCAAGTAGCAGTATATAGGGCTCTCATTTGGTAATTAGGTTCATAGGCCCCCGCAGGTAGGTAGATACAGATGTAGCAGAGTACAGCTGGACAATGATATCACAGCTTTTTGTGTTATCTGCTCTGATCTGTAAACAAAGGCTATTGAACAGCATTGAAAAAAGTTGAGATAACATTCTGTGCCGTGATATCACGGTGCAATATATGTTCTGTTTAGTTCTGCTACATCTGTACCAGTAGGTAGGTGGTAATATAGGGGGCCCCAGTAGATAGGTAGGTATATAATGCCCCTTCTAGTAGGTAGATATATAGAACCCATTTTACTATTTAGCTATGTAGGGCCTCCTCTAGTAGGTAGGTATATACGGCCCAAAGTCAGGTATGTAGGCAGTATATTAGGCTTTCACCCAGCAGGTAGGCAGGTATACAGATTATACTATTAAAAAATAATAGTAATAATGCTCACTTCTCTCCTGTTCCCCCGCCGAACACCTCTCCATGATTTCGGAGTGTGCGACATGATGTCATCACGCTGCCTGCTCCGGGATGCCACTCTCGGCGTCTACTAGGCCATAAGCAGCAATGCAGCTGTGTGGTGAGGAGGGCCTGAGGGCCCCCCGTGCTCAGTGGCCCAGTTGCAGGTGCAACCGCTGAGACTACTGTAGCTATGCCACTGATCCCATCTACCAAATATTAAGGTGACGAGAAATTTTAGGAGCAAAAGAAGGACATTATCTTATCATACAATAATCAAGCTGTTTAGGTAGAACATACACTGACAAACAAAATGGTAACAATGTTTTGATCTTTTGACTTTCAGGCTCCATATCTTAGCATCCACTACAGCTTTGTACATAAGGCTACCATCATTTTACCTATCTTATACATAAATTTGACTTGCAAGCATTTAGTATCTGCTTAGTTCTGCAGATTTTTGGCATGTAACTGCATTGTTACTCTTTTGCACCTAAAAGTCAAAATGGTAGTTTTTATTATTTGGCTCAGATTCAAGCATGTCTTGACCAAAATATGAGCCCAGGTCTCTTTTACACACTCCCAAAGTTGGGGCAGACTTGATTTGGGTATGACTACAGCTTTTCTTTAAAGTCTACCCACAGGTGTTCGAGTGGGTTGACCTCTGGGGACTGCGGAGGCCAATACAGCAACTCTACTTCATTGGCATTGAACCATTCCTTCTCCAACCTTGATGTATGCATCAGGTTGTTGTCCTGCTAGAACACTATGTTGTCCTTTTCCTACCCATAGTACTCAAGTGTATGAAGTAACTCATCTTGTAGGATACTCACATATAGCTCAGCACTGAGATCAACATCAATTCTGGTCAAGTATCCAACATCTCGGCTGTGAAACAACACCATATCATCAGGTAGGTTTCCTTCACCGAACCTGACAGTTTCATCAATTTCTCGATTTGTTAGCCCCCTTTTCCCTTGTTTCTTCCAAACCCATTTGCACCCATCAAACCCCTTTCTATTGACTTTCATATCATCGCTCCAAATCACCTGTTTCAAATCTTTCATTTTTCATACTTTTTTGCAAACTCGAGCCAATGCTTCTTATGATGAGCTTGAAGTCAAGGCTTCTTAACCTCTTTTTTGAGCCATCATTCCAAACCTGTGTAATGCGTGTTGCATTGTGCCTTCATGGATGTCTGAACTGATAGACCTTGTGATGAGCCAACTTTTTTGCCTGTGCGTCCACCTCTTGGCTTTTGAATGGATGGATGGAATTCTTCCAGCTGTCATGGCCTCACATGATGCAGTTCGGCAATTTTCTTGGCCGAGAAACCGCTATCGATGAGCTGGATGATGCTGCTTCTTTTTTCTTGGGAAATCTTCTTCATGGCTGCTCGAACCAGTGGCCTAATAACACACTGATCTATTAGGGAATGTGAGAACAGGTTGTTATTTGCAGTATACAAGAAAAAGATTGTCCCACCACCAGGAGCAAAACAGTAACAATCCAGTTACATGGCAAAATAATAATAATCTTTTTTTAACAAATTCTGCAGCACTTTACAATTTAGAGGGTATAATTACAGACAAAAAGACAGACATTACACAATAAAAGCTACCTACAGATGAGACACAAGGTGTGATGGGCAAGAGCTAGCAATCTTTAAGGATGTATGGGGGGACAAAGGTTGAGAAGTGCTAAGTTTTCAATGGTCCAGCCAAGTTTCATAAATATGGGGTGGTTTACATAAAAATTTAGTGAACCTGCCACCCTGACAGTACATCTATATACAGATAAGTGCCCTAGTGTAGGGAGTGACAGAAGTGTGTGTGATAGAAAGTAGGGGTTATCAATTAGGCATCTTGGTAGGCATGCCTAAGAAGTTGTATTTTCAGGTTAGTGTGCCTAATGGTATGTGATAGGATGTTCCACGGTCAATAATATATGGGTTATGGAGAACAGTTCTGAACAGTATATTTGGCATCGAGTAAGGCATGACCTACTTTGTTTTAATATATAAAGCAATGGGAGGTAATCCGTTGATGAGGGTGACTTGCTGGGTGCTTGTTAGGTGGTGGGGGTACCAACAATGTAGCAGATATGTAACACAGACAGCACTCCGATTGTGAAGCAAAATCATAAATCTATTTGAAAGTTACAACGAGCTCCACAGAGGACAATGTATTTAAACGTGACATTCAAACTGTGACGTTTCAGTTGTGTGACCGTACTCATACATATGTCACTGTTTGGAAAAATAAAATATTCCATAAGTACCGTACCATAAATAAGAGAATTCCATCAGTAATCTCCACATGAGTGATAAAGCATATTAAAAAAGAGTCGTTCCACACTGAGAGGTAAAGGTAGATGTAACAATTCAAAATATATAGGGCCTCATGAAAACTGTCTAGGTTCCAAGACTTTCTTTGTTGCCCATAGACACCAATCAGAGCTCCCCTTTTATTTTCTCAGAGACCTGTATGAAATAAAAGAGGCGCTGGGATTGGTTGCTATGGGCAACAAAGAAAGTCTTAGATCTATACAGTTTTCATACATGAGGCCCATAATGTCAAAGGTAAGTATGATAAAATAAAACAGTACAAAACAAAAGGTTATTTAACAGCTTTCAAAATGTATACTGTCGGTACATACATAGAGGGATATGTATGAAAACTGTCTTGGTCTAAGACTCTTTGTTACCCATAGCAACCAATCAGAGCACCCGTTTCATTTTTTCAGAGCGCTATGGGCCACAAAGTAAGTCTTATACCAAGAAAGTTTTCATACATGTGACCCATAAAGTATAAATGATGTACAGGGCAGGAATATACAGATAAATTAGAAAATGTTTGGGAACTGAATGGGGACCCATTAGTATTTTCCCCCGGTATACCCTACGCAGAACCCATATTTAGTGTGTAGGATATACTTACCAAGTGGCAATAAGGAGAGAAAGATGAAAATGGTCTAGTTATTTTAATGTAGTGGCACGCAAATGTACATTTGTTCTCTTGGTCATGTCCACTGTGCATGCGTGAGATCCCACGCCATTGCGGTGTGCTTCAGGTCAGGGAGAGTAAATGACTAATGGCACGTGTGCAGGCACATCTGGCGCTGTAAAGAAAACAAGAGACTGGAAAGGGCAACTAAAGTAGAAGGTTATAGAGAATGAATAGTTGAAAACGGGGAAAATAAGAAGGGAAGAATGATAGATCTGACAAGGGTAGAACATATATAAAGCATACCAGATTGTGTCTAAGGTCAGGACTATAAGGGGACTATAATGGGACTATAAGACAAGATACCTATACTGAAGAAAACTGGATAAGAAAATATTACAAAATAAATAAAAAAAAAAAAAAAGAATTTAAAGAGGGGGAAACGGTAAAGAAATGGGGAAATAATGAATAAAAAGATAATAGGGTATAGGAAAAAAGGAGGAAAGTGTAAAATAAAAACAAAAGAAAGAATGTATGCCAAGAAATGAGAAGCTCTGTGTCTCACTCTGATGTTCATCCTGTACCAACGGTGCTGTATAAGGAAAAAGACAAATAAATAAAATTAGACTGTTACAAGTAAGTGGTGTAACAACAAAAATTTTACTAAATTTAACAAATTAGGCAAAAATGTTAATTACACTCTTGATTGAGGCCATATGGATTCAGTGTCTTAAGTGTAGGTATCCAGTAAGATTCATGTTCTTTCAGGAGACGGATATGATCCCCTCGTTGTCTGGGACGTTGAGCAATATTGTGCTTGGCCTCTGAAAAACGGTACGGTATAGGTAACCACTTCTTGCCACAATATATGTTGATTTTTGATGTTTACCTTTCTTCTCCTTTGTGTATTTCTCCAATTTTAAAAGGGGGCTGCTGGACATTTAAAGCAAAGACCCAATGAGCTATCACAAGTAAAGTATCCTCTTAGTTGTTTTCTCTTGCCGTTCATGGTTGTTGTACATATTGACCCTTGATTACACGTGAACAGTGTGTGCAGTGCATACAAGGATACGTACCTTTCTTAAGGTCTGTTGGAACTTCTCCTTTGTAGTTGAGCCAATATCTGCTTTGACTATAGAGTCCCTAATATTTCTGGGTCTTTTAGTGCCAATAAGTACTCGATGTTGGAATTCCTCCAAACCAAGATAACAGTGCTTTAAACTGTTCCAATGCCTTCTAATGATACTATGAATACCTTTCATCATGGAATGATGGGTTTTAATGAACGGTAGTCCGCTTGGTTTAGGGACATTCCTATTCTTTTCTTCTGAATCAATAGTGAGGACTCTATCTAGGTATCCTCTATTGGAGAACTTCCTACTCATCTCCTCTAATCATTTTCTCCTAGTCTCAGAGACTATTGTATTGACCTGCATGTATTGGGACTTGGGGAGTGACCTTTTAACATTAGAGGGATGGCAACTCTCGAAATGTAGGAGATTATTCCTATCAGTAACCTTAGTGAATAGTATTATCAGTATTTTTAATTACCAAGGTATCCAGGAAGTTCAATTTGTGAAGATCCTATTGAATAGTGAAGTGTAGCTCTGGTCTAATGGTATTAACCTAAGTTATGAAAGAATTAAGAGAGACTTCATCACCATCCCATAAACAGAATATGTAATCGATGTAACGTTTCCATATTCTGGCATGTTTTTGAAAGAGGTGATTCATGTAGAGGAATTGGTCTTCAAAAAAGGCCATATGTGCATTAGCGTAAGGGGGCGCCATATTGGACCCCATGGCCATGCCACATCTTTTTCTCCTTATTGCCTCTTGGTAAGCATATCCTACATACTAGATATGGGTTCTGCATAGGGTGCACCAGGGATTGATTGTATGTATATGGGTGCCATGTTCAGCTACCTACAGTTGATAATTTATCTGTGTGTTCCTGCCCTTTACATTATTTATGCTTCATGTATTTTCCAACAGTATAAATTTTAAACATAATAAAAAGTAGATCAGCTCAACCCCTTTTCCTTGGCATCCTGTGCACAAACTCCAATAAGAAATTATTTTCCTGCCATCCACGTCCTAACACCAGGATGAACCGTCGGCCTTCAGTATGTCTAGTGATTCCAAAATGGAAAGGGGCCGTCCAGCGTGTATTGGGTAAAAGCAGGTATTTTATTTAGTAGAAAAAAGGCATAAGCAAACAGCTAAAAATTGCAGGTTAACAGCAAAGTACGCTTACGTGTTTCGAACCGCTTAAGGGTTCTTGATCACAGCTTAACTTTCACTTACTCCGCTCAACATTTAAAAACAACACGGGAAACAATCATTGGTCCATCAATTTGTTACGTCTCTTCCTAATACTAAGAATCACATTACGGATACATTTTAACTTCTCATACAAAGACTACCTAAACTCTAAACATAAACATGAGTTTTGTGTTACAGCCTTCATATTTATTACTGCCTTAATATATGTATGTGAGGTCAGTGGGATATTTCAAACCTGCATTAGCTCTAGTCTTGAGATAAAGAATCCAAAAGTAATAAAAATTAAAGGTTACGCACATCAGGAGAATGGGTGTTATACGTGGAAATATATACATATAGTAAATTATGAACCACGGCACACCAAATTGATGCAGATTAAACAAAAATTTATTCACACTGAGCAGAATAACGTATTAAAAAATCATCCAAAATCATGTGGACGTACTCAACAAGTGCTCATATACACAAATGCCGGCAATCCCTCTGACACTACGGACGTCTAGTCCATATGCTCCTACTGCCACAGCCAGCATTCCACTATTGTGGATCTATCATCCTTTGTGGAGGCTCTCTCCTATATCTTGCTTACACTGGACCTCATCCATTCTCTTTATATATTATAAGATTTTATCTTCCATGTTTGATGTTTCTTGATAAAGGCATCCGCCGAAACGTCGTCCATATTGACATCTATGATCTCTTTGGCTTCTGCTGCCATTTGGGTATATGAGCACTTGTTGCATATGTCCACATGATTTTGGATGATTTTTTACTACGTTATTCTGCTCAGTGTGAATACATTTTTGTTTAATCTGCATCAATTTGGTGTGCCGTGATTCATAATTTACTATAAGAATCCAAAAGGCTTCTCGTCTCCTTACAGCCTTAACCCAATCTCCTCCTCACTCAAGTCTTTTAACTCTTTCAATACAATAATAAGCAAATGTATCCAAGGAACCCTGATGCTCTTCTACAAAGTGCTTAAGTGCTCCAGATAGGTTGGACTTTTTGTTTTTATTGCTCGTAATGTGTTTGCTATTCTGTTCTTCACCTTTCTGATTGTACTACCCACATAGTATTTGTTGCATCGTGTATCATGATCCATGATCCATGTCACAGTTTAAAAACATTTTTATGGGGTAGCTTTTGGTGCCCTCCCTGTCTGTAAAGTAAGTAGTTTTTTTTTTTTTAAAACTATTTTTTACAAATAATTCTGAAGGTATATCAAAACATCATTGTCTATTGATTTGTCAAATACATAAAGAAGGAAACATGAAATGAATAATTACCTATCATGAAAAGATATGATCCATTAGTTATACCACATAACATAAGCAAAACGCCCAACCTTTACGGTCAGCAACAGTCCCAGTATTTCATGAAGTTCTTGGTCCATTGGTTGCATATACAGAAGATTAAGATTATCATTTCCGACCATATCGAACAACTTAATAGTGCCAAAACCAAAGTAAAACACAGTACACAATCATAATTATTGAAAATAAAAAAGAAATTATTGCTAGTGTAGCCCCGCTCTTTCAATATACTATCAATTCTGCTTTGTTCCTGATGAAAGTCAGTGTCTAATGTTCAGCTGAGGTCTGACCTCGGGTAAATCGTGATCTTTTAAAAGTCATGATTTTAAAATTGCTAGTTTTTGAAAGTGATAGTTTGTAAGTGATCTTAAAGAAATATGACCAAAAATGGGACAGAAGTGGCAAAAGGGGGGCCGGGAGGCAGGCTTTTCTTGAGTACCTTCTTTGATCCACAACTCATTCACCATGTCACTATGCTATCTACCTGCAGCCATCTCCCCTTTTACTTACTCCAAAACACCCCCCCTGAAAATTCATCCATATCAGCGCCTTACCTTCCCTTCCCCCATGATACATCCCACACCGTTTCCCTTTTTAACCACCAAAATCGCCTGCTTGCATAGTCTGCACAGACGCCGCTCATACCATCATTAAAACCATCTCGTGCTTTTTTTTTCCCTCCTTCCTCTGGGGGTTGACATCTCCCAAAACCCCGCCCCCTTTTACTGCTCATCCACTTCCTCCTCCTCCTCCATAAAACCCTCTAACCTGCTCGCTTTTTCGCTGTACTTTTTCCCTGCCCCTTTTAAATGTGCCCTGGGAACCCCGTTTGTTGCAACAAACTCACTATGTTCATGACCTGTTCCTTTCTTTTCCCCTCAACCCGGGGGCCCTCACAGAAACAGGCTCCAGCACTCTACCCCCGCTTCCCTTGCCGCTCTCCCCTAGGGGGGCCTACACTTCACCCACACCCCCAGCCCTTAAACCCCCCGGGTGGAGGATCGGCATATTTCTCTCTCACACTCACTTCCCCAGGTTTTTTCCTCCCCACCCTCCCTATTTCCCCTCCTTTGAGCCCCCCCCATTAACTCTTTGGGGCCAATTTCCTCAAGTCCTTTTTAAGACCTCTTTTCCCCCCCGCCAGTTTCTGGATAATTCCGGCCTGGCTCCCCTTTTCCTTCTTCTGAAATCCCCACACTCATCATGGGGTGTTTTCAACATCCCCATTGATGACCCCTATCTCCTTCTGCCTCTCAGTTTTCTTTCACTGACCTCTTTCTTGGCCTCTTGCGTTTCAGACCTCCCACCCACAAGGAGGGGAACTCTCTTGATCTGGTTTCTGTCATCTCTCATCCATTTCTAACCTCACTAATTCCCTTATCTCCCCTCTGACAAAACCCTTATCCTTTTACTATAAATTTTCTCACCTCCTGACACCCTGCCCTTCCCATTCAAAAATATCCCGCTCCATTAACACCCGGGAACCAAGACACCATACAGTCCCACTCCCCCCAATCTCCCCCCTCTCTTCCCTTTGGGGCAAACTTTAAAACGAAACTCTCAAACCACCCTGGAATGTTGGCACCACTCACAAACCGCACCCCCCAGATCAACCCCGCAGCCTTGGCCACGCCTCAACTGGGTTCCGCAACATCTCCAATGTGGGGAGCGTCGGGGAGAAAGTCAAAAGCACCTGCAGACTTTCTCCACTACAAATTCTGCTCAGGACTTATCACACTCCCCTTCACACGCAAACAAAAATTTCACCCCCCTCATCAAAACCTTCACAAAAACCCCAAAACGCCTGTTTGACCCCATCCACTCCCTTTCAGCCTAAACCCCAGGCCCCGGCTCTACCCTGTGGGGGACCGGCCATCATTTCAAAGAAAAAATTGACAGTAACCGGCATAACATCTCTCAAAAACCCCCAAGCAGAAACCCATCCTTCCCCCCTGTAACCCTCTAGTGTGTTCTCAGCCTTGACCCAACGAAGAAGAAGTATCCAGACTTTCCTGTCGTCCCCCTCCACCTGTCTAGCGACCCCATTCCCTCCCCCCCTTTCCAGTCTTTTCTCCGCTATCCTCTCTCCCCCTTTACGCAATCTTTTAACCTCTCTCTCTCCACGGGGATTTTCCCCCCCCCCTTTTTAAACATGCTGTTTAAAACCCCCCTACTAAAAAAACCTCCCTGGCCCTTTCCCGTGCTGCCAAAATGACCAGTCTCTAACCTTTCCCTTTACTCAAACTTCTGGAACGCTTGGTCACTCTCCCCTAACCCGTACTCTCTGCTAACTCTCTTCTGGATCCCCTACAATGGGGTTTTCCGCACCCTACCCCCCACAAAAACCGCTCTATTAAAGTCTCTAACATCCCTTACGCTAAATCCAGGGCAAATACTCGTTGTTTTTCTTCTGGATTCTTGCACGTTTGACACTGTTGATCCCCATTTCTCCTCACTGCTCACACCTTTGGGGCACCCAGACACGCTCTCGTTTGGCCCTTTTCCTACCTCTCTACCCTTTTTTAGTGTCTCATTTGCGGTTCTCTTCCTCTCCTCCCCCTCTTGCCTTTGGGCCCCCTCGGGGGGTGTTCTTGGTCCACTCCCTTCTCATCTAAAGCCCCCTTGGCCAAACCACAGTAATTTGGTTTAGTACCCTCTCTCGCTGAGACACCAATTATACACCTCTTCCGAGACCCCCACTCCCCCTGCTACAAAAAACCCCGGGACTTGTCCGCTGTCTCTACATCATGTCCTTTTTTCTCTCTATCTCCAACTAAACCCACCAAACCGAACTTCTTGTTTTTTTCCCCCCCCTACTAACCAACCCCATTGCCCCTTTCTCTCTCAGTGTGGGATCCCATAAAACCTAGGCGCAGGCCCCCTGTCTTGGGGGTTATTCTAGACTGCGATCTCCTCACCCCATAAATCCAATCCCTTGCCCGCTCCTGTCACTTGCCCTCAAGAAAATCTCCAGAATCCCTCCTTTTTCACTGTGGAAACAAATCAAAATCCATTGTTGCTCTTATCTTCTGTCTTGATACTGAAACCCTTTCTTATCGGTCTCCCTCCTGTAAACTCTACTCTCCAATTATCCTAATGCAGCAGCCCGGGTTGTCTTTCTTTCCCCGCCGTTTACTGAGCCCCTTCCCCGTGTCCTCGTGCCCCGGGTTTCCCTTTCCATACGAATCAGCATAAACCCTCCTTTTCACCATAAAGCTCTCCCCATGCTGCACCCCCCTAATCTCCTCCCCCATCTCTGTTAACCCCCCCTGGCTCTCCCCCCTCCTTCCCCCCGGGCATCAAAATACAGACTACAATCATCCGAACCTCCCATGCCCGTCTTCAAGATTTTTGGGCGGCGCACCCATTCTCTGGAAAAATCCTACCACTTCCATCAGGCACATTTAAAACCCCCCCGTTATTTTTTTTTCAAGATTTTTTCCCTTGAAAAATCTTTTTCCTCAGGGGAGGCCCCACCAAAACCCCTAAATTTTCCCCAACCCACCCCTTTTTATCACACAATTTTTCTGTCACTCCTTAACCCCGGGGACCTCACAAAAAATTTCTTATCCTGTATATAGATTTTTACAGTCATGGGGGCAGGTTCACCAAATCTTTTTTTTAAACTTCCCCCATATTTAAAAACAGGCGGGCCATTGTAAATTTAGCATTTTCCCCCCCCTTTTTTCCCCAAGGCACCCTCTTAGATTGTAAAACTTTGCGACAGGCCCTCACACCTTGTGTCCATGAAGTAGCTTTTTTTGTTAATGGTCATTTTTTGTCTGAATTATACCCCCTAATTTTAAAAGGGTGCGAAAATTTGTTGGGGCTATATAAATAAAAGATTATTTTTTTTTATTACACGCCCTTTTAGCTCTCATATATTCCCTTATAGGGAAACTGCAAACATTTTTTCAGATGGGAACGTAGCTAAATGTTTTGAATTGATATGATAAAAAAAGTGGGCTACACTAGTAACTTACTTAATAGTGCCAAAACTGAAATAAAACACCGTACACAATCACAATTATTGGAAAAAAAGGAATGATAAAAAAACCAAAAAATAAAAAAGTTTTTTCAACAAAATATAGCAAGGACTTTGGTAAAATAAAATGTATATGCGATAAAAAGGTATCTCTGTTAAGACAAGATCCTGTGTTGGCTAATATAGTAGAAAAGGGAATTTTATGTGTTCCAAGACGAAGGAGACAATAGGTAATGAAGTATCCCCAGGTCTATTCAAACATATGGTTTTCTCAAAAAGGTTTTTCCGTTGTAGGGGGGCTAGATGCAATGTTTGCCAGTATACTAATAAAACTATTACTTTCAGCAGGAGGGCACCCAAAATTTCCCCCTAAAAAGTTTTTAAAATGTTACACAATCAGTGATCTACGTACATGATTTTATTAAAAAGATGCAAAAAATACCCATGTGGGGAGTAAATCAGATGGTGAAAACAAATAGCAAACACATTACGAGCAATAAAAACAAAAAGTCCAACCACTGACCCTTTAAGCACTTTGTAAAGACATAAAGGCCCCTTTGAAATTTTACCTATTATTGTACTGAAAGAGTTAAAAGACCTGACGAGCGGGAATTGGGTTTTAAGGCAAAAAGGGAACAAAAGCCTTTGATTCTCAATTTAACCCAAACTAGAGCCCCGCAGGTTTAATTATCGCAGACCTCACATACAAATTAGGGCAGTAATAAATATAAAGGCTGAAACCAAAAAACCTGTTTTTGTTAAAGGGTGTAACGGTGCGGGTATGGACCCACTGGACCCCCGCAAGCGAGGGTGAACTGTCCAGGGGGCGGAACTAAGTAAACCCGGGTTTTCCCAAGCCCGCCGAAAAGGGGGGATGGATTGTTTGCGGGCGGGAACTACCAGGTCCCCCCACTGGCGTGATTTTGCTGCGGTGGCAGCCAAGGAGTTTGCGTGGTACAAAATCGTGAGCTAGGCAAGTCGGGGACGGGCAGGGGTTTAGGACAGGGGCAAAGTTCGTGGTCGAGAAACAGGAGCGAAAGTTCGGTACAGGAAGCAGGTATGGGGCCGAAGCCCTTTTCTCAAAAGGGCGTATGGCACAAAAGATCCGGCAAAGGGCCCCGGAAGGAAGGAGGTTAAATAGGGCACCTCCAGCCTTTTACCATAATGGGGTACTGCCCTTTAAACCCCGAGAGCCGTGGCGCCAAAATAAGGCCAGGATGCGCATCCCCGGCCCCCCCGGGAGGACGGGGGACGCGGAGGGCAGTCAGGTAAGGGGGGAACCCGGGGACCCGACCCGCGGGCCGGGCAGTCGCCCCCGGGACCCGACGGGCCACAGAGTGACCCGCACCCCCGGGCGGGGCTGGGGACCCCCTTACATGTTTTTTATAGTGTTTGTATGAAAAAGTTAAAATGTAGGTAATGTATTCTTAGTATTGGGAAGTGATGTAACAAATTGATGGACCAATGATTGTTTCCCTTATTGTTTTTAAATGTTGAGCGGAGTAAGTGAAAGTTAAGCTGTGATCAATAACCCTTTTGTGGATCGAAATGTGTCAGCGTACTTTCCTGTTAACCGGCACTTTTTAGCTGTTTGCTTATGGCTTTTTTCTACTAAATAAAATACCTGCTTTTACCCGATACACGCTGAATGGTCCTTTTCTATTTTGGAAACTATAAATTTTGTACAACTGTATACATTAACCTTTTGTCTCCGTACTGTATATGATATAGTTATTGTATACTACATACCTTTGACATTATATATTTTGAGTTGTTATATCTAACTTTACCATCTCAGTGCGGAGCCACTCGTTATTACTATGCTTTATCACTCATATGTGGAGATTACTGTAGAATTCTCTTGAACTACTATGCATGTGTATATGTATATAGTGTATATGTATTTCTATATATGTGTTCTTTTAATATTTATGTATATTTTTTCCAACAGTGACATATGTATGAGTAAGGTCACACAGTTTGAATGTCATGTTTAAATACATTGGGCCACATGTATGAACGGGCTTTTCGCCCGTTTTCTGGCGTATACTGCGCCTCCCAGCCCGAATCCCGCTGTCGGACGCGGGGATTCAGTGGTAGGCAGTGTTTCGCCACTTTCAGCTGCGCCCACATGAGGGGTGGGCAGTGGGCGCGTGTGGGCGTTCCGGGGCGGGACGCGGCACGCTCGAAAACTCCGAGGCATGTACGATGGCGAGTCGGCAAAGCGAGGCGCAGTTCAGCGCTTGGCAGCTCCAACAGGCAGACCAGGTATTTTTGGTCTAAATCCTCCGACAGAGGCAAAGTGAAGCAGGATCGGAAAACTTGCGAGGAAACAGATGAATCGCGACAGAAATATCGGGCGCTCCGCTCCGTGCAGCAGAGTATGATTCCGAAAAAAATCGCCTTTATTAAGGCGGAAAACAGTGTCAGAAAAGAGCTGAACGTAAATAAAATAAACATATAAAAAAACACTTTCCAATAAAACTCTAGAACACGCAATATCAAGAATTATGATATTGGAAATTTCCGGGAAATACAGTATTCAAATTCTGGAAACATATTTCAATGTCGGCATAAACCAGCCATTCGAATTGGAGCGACAATGAACCTTCAAACCTATGGGGAAGGGATTAACCAAATCAGAATTCCAGCGGCGGGATAATTCAAAATACATGTTAAAAGAAGAAAAGAGCTGATTGGCGGAGCTTGCGGGTGCTGCTATCCCTGCCAATCAGAGCGCGAAGCGAATTCTCCCAGATAGTCTATGGAGAGATGGGCGCACTGAAATCTCGGCGTATAGCGCGTCGCCGCTGGAGTATTAATAAAAAAATTGATTTTTATTAAATGTAAAAACATATCAGATAAAGAGCAGAAACCCTTCTTTAACAAATAAAGCAGTTAAAACCCGAAACAAACGGTTTGTCGCCGAGACCGGCGTACATAGGGAATTGCCACATAAGAGAGAATCGCCGGGAAATACTGTAATTCCAAATTGTTTAAGCTTTTCTCATTGGTCCGGCATACCAGCCAATCAGAATAGGAGCGACAATGTCCATTCTAACCTATGGAGGGAGAATTGTCCAATCAGTATAGGAGCGACAATGTCCAATTATATCCTATGGAGAAAAATTTGTACCAATCATATTCAAAGGCGGGGGACAGTTCAAAATACAGTACAAAATGCAGAATAATTAGCTGTTGGTTCAAGTTACGGGGGATCCGTCCAGATTAGCCATTCAGAGCGCGAGCTTCTTTCTCATAGGTTCTATGGGGAAAAGACTATTCTGTCGCGCGCTCTGTGATTGGCTAAGGTTAAAAGAGGCGCCGATATTTGGACCAATGGGAGAGCGAGCGACGCTCCTATGGGTTTCTAATGGCAATCTGAAAAATAAAACTGTACATGGGCCGAAATTAAAAATTATAACACTACAGTAAGTGGTCCAATTGTGTATATATAACGAATGATATAATGGAGGGGGTAACGAATTAAAAATATTAAAATCAATAAAATCATGTTTATTTCTTTATTTTCGTAGCACCCATACTATTGATACCTTGGCTACGAAAATAAAGAAATAAACATGATTTTATTGGATTTAATCATTTTTTTTCGTTAAACCTATATTATAATTCGTTTTATATACAATGGGACCACTTCTGTAGTGTTATAATTTGATTTCAGCCATTGTACAGTTTTTTTTCAGATTGCATTAGAAAACCCATAGGAGGTCGACTCGCTCTCCCATTGCGTCCAAATAACGGCGCCTCTTTCTAATTTAGCCAATCACAGAGGGCGCTCAGGATTTTTCCTTTCCCACATAGAACTCTAAGAGAAAGTAGCTCCGCTCTGATGGGCTAAGCTGGAGAAGCCCAGCCGCTTACAACCGAATCAGCTACATTTTCTGCATTTTTACTGTATTTTGAACTGTCCCGCCTTTGGGGGGGGGGAGGGGGGGGGGGGGGGGGGGGGGCGGGGTGGGGGGGGGGGGGTGGGGGGGGATTATGTTGGTCAATTTTTCTCCATAGGATATAATGGGACATTGTTCGCTTCATAGTCTGATTGGTCAATTCTCCTCCATAGGTTATAATGGGAACATTGTTGTCCTTTTCTGATTGGCTGCTTCTTTTGCCGTACCAAATGAGAATTGCTTAAACAATTTGAGATTACTGTATGTTCCCGGCAGTTTCTCTCTATTGGCAATTCCCTTTGTAGCGGCCCACGGGTCTCGGCGACAAACGCGTTGTTCGGGTTTTATACTGATTTAGTTGTAATGTAGGGCTTGCTCTTATCTGATATTGTGTGTACATTTGTATAAAGTATGAGTTTTGTTTTTATTAACTGCTGCCGCTCGGCGCTGTGAGCCGGATTTTCAGAGGCCCATCTATCCATGGTCTATAATGGGATAGTAGCTAGCGCGCGGATTTGGCAGGGGTGAGGACAAGCACACGCTAGCTCAGCCAATAAGCTAGGGTCTGTCGTTTGAATGGTTTGGTGGTTGGTGAACGCGGGGTGGCCTGATGGGCTAAACTTCTTAAATAGACTAGTATGGGTCTTGTCGCTCATAATTCTGATTGGTCAATAATTTCTCCATAGGCTAGACATGGGTATCTATCGCTCCTATTCTGATTGGCTGAGCTTTAGACAAGTCACCAGGTAGCTCAAACCAATCAGCTATTTTCAGCATTTATACAGTATTTTGAACTATCCCGCCGTGGATTCTGATTGGTCTAAACTTCCCCATAGGTTTTTATGGTTCATACTGTCGCTCCTATTCTGATTGGCCGGTTTTTGCCGGACCTATCAGAATAGCTTTCTGATTTTGTATTACTGTATTTCCCGGCCAAAATAATTCCAATATCCTAATTCTTGAATCTAGGATATTCGGAAAGTGATTTTGTTTTTGTTATTTTTTATTTTTTAGGTTTCAGCTCTTTCCTGGAGAATTGTTGAACGCATTTATACAGGCGATTTTTGTTTCATACTCCTCACCGACATGGTGGAATGATTTCTCGCTGTTCCAGCCTGTCTAGCATCGGAACTGTTTTTTCGGCGCAGCCCCGCACGGCGCCTAAGTCCCCGCACTGCGCCCATGTCCCCACACTGTGCCCCAACAACACTGGCGAGGCACAGGGAACGTTTCCTCGCATGTATGAGTGCGGCGGCGGCGAATCATAGGCGCAGCGCCGCACTGCGCCTCAGTCCCCGCACTGCGCCTAACACACTGTTCAGGCGCGGCGGACTTTTCCCCGCATGTATGACCGCACTACCTCCGGTGCCGAATCCTAGGCGTAGCGCCGCACTGCGCCTCGGACCCGCACTGCGCCTAAAACACAGGCGAGGCGCGGCGGACTTTACATGCTATGTATGAGCGCGCCCCGGCCCCGACATAAATCAGGCGCAGATTCCGCCGGGAAACTAGCGGAAAGGTGCACCCCGACCCGGCGAGATTCATACATGTGGCCCATTGTTCTCTGTGGAGCTCATTTAACCCCTTAAGCCGAACACCTGAAAAGTAGTTAATGACCAGAACATTTTTTTTTGTTTTTGCCTTCTTGCGTTTCTACAGTTATTTTTTCAATGACGCAATTGTATGAGGGCTCGTTTTATTCGAGACAAGTTGTACTTTATGAGGGAATAGTTTAAATTCACGTATAAATAATTGCAGAATTTTTTTTTTTTTTTTTTAAATTTTTTTAGTTCTTTTAATTTTTTTTTACACTATTCATATTTCACACTTAATAACTTGTTAGATTAATTCTACAGGTTATTACGGTCGTGTGGATACCTAATATGTGTAGGTTTTTTTTGTGTGTGTAATATATGTACAATTATTTTTTATTACATTTTTTTATTTTATTATTTATTTTTTTATTCATTTTTTTTACACTTTTTCTGTTTTTTTTTTACTTTTTTTTAAAATCTCATGAAGTGAGAACTGTTTTACAATTTTTTTTTTTAAAACACTTAGTAATGTATTAGCATATTCATATATGCTAATACATTCTAATCTGTGTCACTTTGACACAGGCAGTGATCTGGACAGCACATAGTGCATCCAGGTCCCTGGCTTGTTACACAGACAGCTCTGAGGCCACTCTAGGTCCCCAGAGCTGACTGTGGAGACGTTCCCCGGGCTCTGTCGAGTCACCGGGTGATCTGATCACCCGACAGAGCAGGGGAGCCCTTTGATGGCGCTGCGGTAACGCACCGCCGCAATCAAAGGGTTAAAGCATCGGGTTGCGGAGGTTTCCTCCACTCCCCGATGCTTGCAGGGGATGCTCTGGGATCAGGGCTGTGTAGTACAGCCCCGATCCCAGCGCAGCTGCGGCACCTGGGCGCCGAAAACCCCGATGGCCCAGACCAAAGATTTTCCCGGGAAAAAAACACCGAAATGCCCCCAAAAAGGGGGGGCGGTCCTTTTGGGTTCTTTGATTTTGCACACATATGCTGGGGGTTTCATTTTACCTCCCCAAAAAAAAAAATTTTTTTATTTTAAAAAAAAAAACACCTTTTTAAATCGGGGTTTTGAATAAGTAGACAAAACCCTTTCTGGCCCCCAAACCCAGACCTAAAATTTATAAACGTTAAAAAAAAATAAAAAAAGGCCCCCTTTGAAATCTATAAAAATAAAAATAAAATTTTTTTTTTTTCCCTTTTTTTTGGGTCTTTCGGTTTTTTTTAAATTTAAACCTTTGGTATGGTTTTTCTCCATAACTCGCTTTTTTCATTTTTTTTGTTTTTTTTTTTCGCTTTCTCCGCCTGAACCCCCGGGGGAAGAAGCCATTTTTTTGGCCCTGAAAAAAAGTCTCCGGGGGGCGGGTCCCGCTGGCCCCCCCCTTAAAACCAAAGAGAAAAAGGAAAAGGGGTCCCCAAACGGTTGTTCCACCTCCCTTAAAATGCGGATTTTGGTCTTTTTCACCCTTTTAAAAGGTTTTTCATCAATTTTTTCTGGGATTTGAAAAAAAAACCCCCCATTTTTGCTTTTGTCTTTTCCCCCTTTCTGACCCCTTGAAAACCTTATTCCATTAACCATTTTGGGAATTTTTGGGGGGGGGGGGGGGGTTTTTTAACATGAAAAAAAAAATAAAAAGTTCTATCCCCTTTTTAAAAAGGGAAAAAGGCCCCGCCATTTTTTTTGGGAGATTCCATTGGCTTTTTTCGGAGAGGGAAAATTTCCTATAATAGGAACCCAAAGTTTATAGAATTTAAATTTTTCCCTTTCCCGGGAACCCCCGGGGGGGGGAAAGTGAAAATGTTATTTACCCTTCCCCCAAATGAATCAGGGGAAAACCCCCCCTTTTTGGCCCCCCCCTTTTAAAGGGCCCCGGGGAAAATTTCCCCCCAAAATTTAGGTTTAATAAGCCATTAACATTTAAGGGAGCCCCATTTTGGATAAATTTTGAAATCCAAAAAATATTCTAAAGTTTCCCGGCTATAAAATACCTTTTATTTTAAATCCCTTAGGAAACTAAAAATTTTTAAAGCTAAATATTTTAATTAAAAATAAAACCTTAAACTTTTTAAAGGGTTTTGGTTCCATTTTTTCATTAAAAACTACCCAAAATTTTTTTAACAAAATATAAAAACCCCTAACATTACCCTGTTTCAACATTTTAGAGGTAAAAGGTAAAAAAGGCAGATTCTGAAAATTTCCCAAAGGGTTTTTTTAAGGAAAAACCCCCAAACATAAGGAAAAAAGGTTTCTTTTTTTTATTTTATTAACATTTTTTTTAATAAAAAAAGAAAATTTGGGGGAAATTTTGGATTTTTTTTAAAATAAAATAATCTTACTGAAAAAAAAAAATTTTTAAACCCCTTGAAAAAAAACATAAAAATTTTTGGAAGGGGGGGTTTTAAAATAAAAAAATTTTTCAATAAAATTTCAAAGTTCAAATTCAAAAAACATTTTAGAATAATTTTATTTGAATAAATTTGGGCTTTAAAAAAAAAAGGGGAAAGACTCAAAATCGTTTGAAATGAATTTTTATAAAAAAACATAAAAAAAAACAAAAAATTTGGGGGAAAAAATTTTTATTTTTTTCCCCAAAAAAAAATGAAAGGGATACAATTTATGCCAAAAAAAAACCATGGGAAAATTAAAATTTTTATCCAAAAAATAAAAAAAAAACCCAGGAAAAAAAAAATTGGGTTTAAGACTTTTTTAAAAAAAAAGTTAAAAGCTTTTTGGGAAATTTTGAATAAATTAGGGGTAAAAAAACCCCAATTTTTGAAAACCCAAGGGGAAAAAAACAAAAAAAATTTCCCCTAACCGGGGCCCCCCGGGGGGGAGAAAGGGCAGGAAATTACCCCCGGGAAAACCCCGGGTAATAAAAAGCAAAGGCCGCGGAAGGGGGCCCCCCCAAACCCCCCCCCCCTCCCCCCCCCCCCCCCAACGGGGGGGGCAAAATTTAAACCCCGCATTAACCGTGTGAAACCTACCCTAAGAGGTTTTTCACACGGAGTTTTGACCCCTTTTTAATTTGTAATCCATCTTGGGGACCGCGAGCGATCCCATGACGATCTAACAATTAGCAGTGACTTTATCACTGCTTGCTAGAAGAAAACGCAGCGTCTTCACAGAGAGAAACGCCCTCGTGTTTTGAAAGCGCGTTTAGGGCCGTCTTGCAAAAATTGTGCAAACTTTGCAAAATGGACCCGAGCGGCCTTTTTAAACCCGCGCGGCGATCTCTCATGTGAAGCCGCTGCTTGTTCGTCAAGCAAGCATGATAAAGTCACTGCTAATTGTTGATCTGCTACAAACGCTTGTAACCGGAGTAAAAACCTTGTAACAAAACCCAAAATTCCTTTTTGGGAGGGGTCCACATTGCATTTTTTTTGTTTCTCAATTTTTAAAAGGCATTTGTTTGATAGAATTTACTTAAAATTGGTACATAGGTGCAATTTGGGTTATTTAAAAAGGAATGCTTTAACAAAACAAAAACAAAAAACAATCCCATAACCACATGCATTTTTGCTGCGTTCAAAACCAGGCCCCCAATTTTTAAGGGAAAGTTATACACGTTTTTTTCAAAAAGTTTGGTAATTTTGTGATTTACATTGATTTCAATGTAAATCACGTATTGTCATCCAGACGATACGTGTTTTACATACGTCTTTCAGATACATTTAACAGATCTGATCGTATCAACTCTTGATCTGTTTTATGCATCACAAACCCTATTTAAAACTATAGGGTAGGTTTTGCGCACAGAAAAATATCCAAACAGTCACCACATTTTAGGTACGTGTTTGAATATGTTTCACGCAGTATTTTTCAATACATATTTCGTATGTGAATATACCATAAGTGTCAAAACTCAAACTGCTCTCACAGCGGAAAAAGAGACATAAAGCAAGAGGCAGAGTGCAACAGTCATATGCATTATCTGCATCTGTAAAAAATATAAGGGGGGCCCCAAAATCAAATCCCAATGTAGGCCCTTTAAAAATCAAAATTACGGGGGACCTCAGGCACCCCAGTGTTTTTTTTTATATTAACTCATTTTTGTGGTGTTTGAAAATGTGATATCAGTGGCGAAGCTACACTCAGCGGCATTGCTAGGTCACAGACCCAGTGGTTTTAGGGGATCGCCCCCGGTCAAAAGGGAGGTCAGAGGCTGACTTTAGCTGCTGCCTTTTCTAGGCCCTAATGCGCCGAACCGAGTCCTAAAGGGGGCGTGATTACGCCGCCCACTCTGGATTCAAGGAGGAGTCAAGTGTGAGAAGAGAGGGGAAAGTATTTTTTTTTTTTTTAATATATTTTATTAAAATTTTTGGGGCCCCTATAAACCTACAAGGAATTATATATAATATATATATATATATATTATATTATATATAAAAATATTAATTATTATATATATTAAAAATATTTAAAAGTGAAAAGAAAAGAAACAGGGGGGCAAATATGTAAAACTGGGGAAGTAGAGTAAAATAAATACTGCGTGCCCCCCCTCAGGGGTTGTACAAGGAAGGTCAACATCCTTATGCTTGCAGGGCCAAAATTTAAAACTCGCCCGTATAGGCTGCCGAAATGCCACAGCATTAAAAAAACAGAACTATAACATCAACAATAACAAAAAAAAACTTTAAATAAAACAAATTGAACTGCAAAAAGCACGTATGTTATATACGTTATTGAATGCATTTTTCCTTCAATACGTGGGGAGGACCACGTCCCGCACTTTTTGTTTGAATGGGCACCGAGCATGCACGAAGAAGGAATTCTCCAAAGTGAGCACGGCATTTCTAGGTACATGGTAAGACTTCACATAATAATATCACCCGGTCGAAAAGATACCGTCTGAAATAGAGATCGTTTCCCAAAATTTTGCAGCTAAGGAACAAAATTGGATTAATATGTTACAAACCTTACACCCCAAAGGCTGAATATATTTTAGAAGTAGTAATCAGATTTACTGTACTAATTGTCAATATCGTTGTGAGAGCGGCTATGTAAAATGGAAAATAGAACGCACAACGATGTACATACTGAAAAAACTACACCTATTCTTTCAACTGTTTTTTGTTCCCAAAACCTCCTTTTTTTTAGAAAACCTTGATGCCAATACTCTTCTTCCATTTACCATGGTTTTATATAAACACCTATTTTCCATTCACAATTGATATATATATATAATATTATATATATTATATAATATATAATATATATATATAAACACCCATTTCTTACTCCCACCATCTTGAGCGCACATTTACATCCCTATGTAATTCTTCATATACAATAACGATCACTCACCTGTGTCGCTCCCTGCTGCTATAGTTTCTCCCTTGTTGTTGCGGGCGACTCAGCCCAGTACACACAGATCAAACACGGGGTGTCCTAGCGGTGACTGCACAATATGCACCTGTATCTCCTTCAGTCTAGGGTACGATACCATTGTTTTGTATGGTTCGCTGCAGTACACTGCAGAAATAGATAGAAAGGTAACAAGATGTACACTTTCTCTGCATTTTTCACTGTTTATATTTTACGATTTATTTTTTATTCTGTCTTCCAAAATACTTATTCGTACCCTGATTTTAAGTTACAGTATGCTATAACATGCAAAGGCTTAAACTTCACATTTGATATACGAGGGACACGATTTGTTAACGTGTTTCATTGAATGCTTATACTGATCCAAAAAACAAAAAAAAAAAAAAAAAAAAAAAAAGAGAGGAACGACTTGATTGACACCTAAGCATTCCACTCATATAGCCTCTTATTTAACTTAGATGGTTCCACCCTGATAGACAGACTCAAGTTGCAATCACAGACTTCTACACATCATTTTCTGTGACTGACATACGTTCCCAGCAATCACTGACATCCTTATATCGGACCAGCCAACAGAAAGAAAGCACGTCTCAGATACTCACTCACAGAACTAGATAGAATTGTGCGCCAGTTTTACCTATTTAAGATGTGTGTTGTTATGATGGTATAGACTTCTGAGGACGCGAGGGTATACCTCACGAAACGCGTAAAGTTCTTTGCGTTTAGTTCTTGTTTTTTTAAAATGCACTGTGGTAAGAACCTATACTGCTTTTATTAATAAAGGCAACTAATTCTTTATTCCCGAAAGGGTCATTTGGACTTTTTGGCAAGTGCGCCGGATCTCAGCCTTATTCGCCTAGGCTTTTTACAATATATATATATACATATATACACACACACACCTAGCTACAAGGGCCCTCTATATATATATACCTACCTAGCTACAATGAGCCGTATATATATATATATATATATATATTGGCAAGAAAAGAAAAGAAAGGGAGGGCGCACAATAGTGTAGTACAGTTAAAATAACTAGCCAATAAAAGAGCAAAGCTCACCTGGTAAGGTTGTGCAATAAATAGAGGCACAACACTCAAGAAGGCTTACAGGGCTTTTAGTGCTGTAGCCCTTAAGACAGCAGCCTGGATCCCAGGAAAAACACAGGTCCGGTACAGGACTAGGTAGGAACTATCTTGAAGTATCCAAAATGGACGTGGATCCGGCGCTCCGAGGCAAAAACAGAGAGAAGCGATCTCTCCGCTATAATCTATTAAAAAGAACTGCTTTATTGTTTAAAAGTGCAGCAGACTTATGCTGTCACACAATTAAAACCAAAAGACATAAATAAAAAGGCTCAACGCGTTTCTTGCGGCAAACCCGCACTTCCTCAGGAGCATGCATACACTTCACATGGCTACAGGCTTTATATATAAAACATGGATGCCGGCAGGAAGTTGTCACAACGGCATCGACAAACCAAAGATCTTTTTAGGTCCAGGGTATCTGATTCTATAGTAAAGAAGACTCTGAATGGATGGGGATCAGTCATCACTATTCGTTTTAGGTCACATGCCCTTTGAGCTTTAAAGATGGGGGTAAAAGCTGTCAATCAAATGATGTCATTTAGAGATCCGGGTTTGATGTCAGCATGAAACAGGGACGGGTTAGAGATCCTGTAAATTTCCCCCAATGTAAAACACTATGGACGGTGAGGTCCCATGATTGTACTGTTACAAGTGAAAACGCATTAACCTTAAGCCTGCATGATAACAGTCCTCCTTATAAATAAAATATATCAAAATTAAACCTAATAGGCTGCTCCAAACAGAGATAATAAATATTTATATTTTAATTTAAATAAAAAAAAAAAAAATAAAAAAAAAAATAAAAAAATATATAAAAATAAATTGAAATACCTAAAAAAAACTGCTACGCTATATAGTCCTTACTCAATTAAGAACTGCATTTTTATTAAAATTGTAATGCCTAAAAATGGACCAATGTTAAATAGTTTCGATTACTTCATTTAATCACTTTGGCCTTAAGTCTGTAGTGTGAAGATCCAGTACTTTCTTTTTTTTTGAAGAATCTGGGAACATTTGGGTACCATCACAATTAACACTGTCTATAGGGGTAATATTGAAAACTGAAAAATCTTTATTGTGTGCCTCTGGCAGTGTCTTGCTATGCTTTGTAAAAGATCACCTTTTTTTGTGCTAGCACGATGACCATTTAAAACGAATATGTAAAGGCAGGTGGTCTTCCCTTTACGTATTGCATTGAACATTTACATTCAATCACGTAAACAACATGTGTACTTTTACAGTTTAAAAATTTTTATGGGATATGATTTTTTCGTTGCCTTTGAGGTGATCGTGTTCGTTCCCCTGATCATGCCACAACATTTGCAGTTCGGAGTATTACATGCATAGCTGCCCCGTTCTGAAGAAATGGATATGTCACTATTAATGAATGTTTATTCCGACTAGGGGCAATTTTACCTTTAATGTTTGGCGGTCTTTGAAATATCAATTAGGATTTTTTGTGTAGTAACCGGGCTTAGATATGGGTCTTCATTCAAAATATGCCAATGCTTGTTGAGGATTGTTTTAATTTGGAGCATGGGATGAATATACCTATTTAAATCAGAGAAAAATGTATTTTATTAGTTTTTTTCTTTGAGATCACGTTATTGGATGTTTTCTTTTGTAGGCATTCAGACTGTGTAAGATCATTAGACTTCATAATGGCTTCTTCGAGTATCTCTTTAGGGTAATTTTTCTCAATAAACCGATTTTTTAAAATCTGAGTTTGTTGTTTATAATCTAGATCTTCAGTATATATATATAGCTACATGGGGCCCTATATATATATACCTACCTAGCTACAAGGGACCCCAATATGTATACCCACCTTTGCTACAAGGGCCCCAAATATGTATATACCTAGTACAAGAAACCCACATATTATACCTACCTAGTCACAAGGATAATTAATATTAAAAATAATTTTTTATGTATAATATTATATATATATATAATATATGTAAATAATATATATATAATATATTTATATATATATATATTTAACTAGCTACAAGGGGCCCTATCTCCCTATCTATACCTACCTAACTGCAGGGGGCCCTATATAACTACCTAAATGCTGGGGGCCCTACATGTACCTACCTAATTGCTCTGGACCCTATATATACCTACCTAATTGTTGGGGGCCCTCTATATACCTAACTAACAGCTGGGTGGCTTTGTATATACCTACCTAACTACTGGGGGGTAGACCCTAAATACACGTACCTAAATACTGGGGGACAATATATACCTACCAGATAGGGGAGTCTTATGTACCTACTTACCTATGGGGGGTCCTATACACCAACCTAATAGAAGGGGCCCTATATACCTACCTATTTACTGGGTAGGTACCCTATGTATTAGGGGGGCCTTTATATATACCTTCTGAGGGTCTTTATAGATAGTTAGTGAGGGATCCTTATATACCTACCGAGGAGACCATATATTCCAACCTATCTACACTCCTTTCAGGTAGGTTAGATCCTAAAATTAGTCAGATAAGAAGACAGACTCTTCATATTAAGTAGGTAAAGTCCCCCTTCAGTATAGGGTTCCCTTCAACTACCTATTGGGGAGACCCTATGCTAAAGGGGAACTGTACCTACTTAATAGGAAAGGTCCGCCACTTATCTGACTAATTTTTAGGGTTTCATCGATGTAAAAGGAGCATCTACCTATACGCCTGCCATTTTTGTTGAGGGGATGGGGTGTATGGGCTAACTACTATATTGGGTGTGGTATTACCTACTGGTGGCACAAATGAGGGCCCTATGGTTGGTTGTGGGGAACTTTCACTGTTTGGTAACTAACAATTTTTTTTTGTAAATTCTGTAGGGGCGAGTTGTGGCCTGGAGAAGACGTCATGGTGGTCTGGAGCGGATGAAGAAAGAAAAGAAAGACCGACTCATGAGAAAAGACATCACCTGTGAGTCCCAAATATATAAATGTAACTGCACTGTTGTCACCTAAATGTCTAAAGAGCTTGTGTACAATGCTATCTACCCCTATATGGTCACTATATGGCGGTAATAGTGATCTTATCTTATTGTAACAGTTTACATTCAGTAACAGTATGATGGTATTATTCAGACTGTTTATGGTGGTGATACGTGGCCATGATGTGGCGGTATTATTAGGTGTTTTTCGATTGTTGTGATTGATCTTGGTGTACTGGTTTGCTTAGTAACAGTATAGTGGTATTAGTCACAATATTGTAGTGATATGTGGGTTATTATTTGGTTCTTGTATTTTGTTGTTATTGGTAATATTGGTCTTGGTTGACTGATTTGGTCAGTAATATTATTGTGGTATTAGTCACTATATAGTGGTGACATGCACTGATAATGTGGCTAACGTATACATACTGACCCGCAGAATACAGATAAGTAAATTAAACTACTCATAGTAGACTCCATCAACAACTAAACCCAAAAAACAAAAGCATAGTTGTATTTTTTTCCATTTTTGGGGGAGGAGGGGAGAGGGAACAGACACTTCGGCTGAATAACTTGTTTTTCTTTGGCCCCATTTGAAATTAATTTTCTTCTGTTGAACAATCCCTTTAAATAGAAATAATTTTCTGCAGCGCACTACACCATAGACATCCGTTATGTCAAGTTGGGAACTTGTCGTTGAAAAGTATTGGTAAACAGACAGTGTCTGGGGGCAGTGGGGCGCCAAGCGCAAGTTTTGCACCCGGACCCATGAGTCTTTAGCTGCACCCCTGTATGATATTTTGAAATTTTAAACATGGCTATTTCTGGCAAGCCTTTGTACTAGGTTTGAATACTGATGCTAGTGCTAATCTTCTATTACTTTAGGATTAAATGATTGATTAATGTAAATTTTTACTAATTGAAACAACCACTAGCCAGAGATCTACAGAAGACACAGCCATTGATGTGGCCTTTACCAGGTTCCTAGGGCGTAATCACAGGAACTCTCTTTTAATTGGCAAAAATCACAAAAGCCTGAGATATACCGCTTAGGGGATGTTCACACAGCGTTTCTTAGATGCGTGTTTGGATCTGTGTTTCAGACCCTAAGCGGCCCCAAACATGCATCTAACAATGTGCAGTGTGTTTTACATTGCTTTCAGTGTAAAACACGGATCAGCGTTCAGACGAGTGATCACTGATGTGTGTTTACCTACTTCTTTGTGATGCGTGTTTCGGGTCCGTTCAAAGAATTGACGGGTCAATTCGTGATCCGTTTGACGCGGCAGACACCCTATTTAAAACCATAGGGTGCATTTCTGCAGCAAAAACACATCCAAACAAGCAGCACATTTTGGTTGCGTGTTGGATGTGTTTTACGCAGCGCTTTTGAATTTGTTTTTCAGATCTGAAAACCATATTCAAAACGCTGTGTGAACATCTCCTTAGGGAATGTTCACACACCGCAATTATGGGGCATATTTTGGTGTGTACTAATGCTGCAATACACCCCGAAATGCACCCTGCAATTACTGTAGAGATGAGCGAATTTTGTTTCAGTTCGAATTTATTTGCAGCGAATCGCATTAAAAAACAGCTATTTCCTGGCTATGGTGTTGTAGAACATTGTGCCATGCAGAAATATGCATAGGGAGCGTGGTTTGGTATTGAAACAATGCTGTGATTTAGTATGACACACAGATGACAGACACTGCTCTTAGAATTGTTTCACACTTCACTTATCTGGGCAGATCCGGGGGCAAAACTGACCAAATAACAGAAGTGGGAACGCAGCCTGACAGGGTAATGTCAGCGCCAGCTAGAAATAACCGAGCTGAGGGCCAAGATCCTATATAGCGTCAAAGAGCACACTCCTTTTACACCATCATCAGATGATTACACAGATTATAACAGAACCTGTTCTGTTAAACGCTGATACATGTAGAGCACCCGCCCCAAAAGAGTGGAGAGGGTGTCAGCAATAATTTTGGCAAATAACTTGTCTAAAAAAAACCTTTGAAATACAGCTTGTGTTTTTGCCACATACACATATCTCCATTACAGGCAGGTTATTATTATGGGATATTGTTCTCTGCACCAAACAGTTACTTTTCATTTATGAGGTAAAAACCCTTTTGAAATACAATTGTGTTTTTGCATATACACCATCTACATTAAACAGGTTTGTTTTTGTAAATTTTTTGATCAAACGTATGTCGGGACAGAAAGGGGCCCGGCCCTTCACATAGGAGGGGCAGTGGCAGAAATGTTCCCGGGAGGGAGAGGGGGGTCGCAAAATATAAGGGGGGGTGCAGGGGGGGGGTCACTCGTGGGCCCGAGCTTTCGTGTCATCTAGCGGCTGTGTGTTTACCCCCAAGGAAGGTTCTTGAATGGTTGCTAGGTATCCATTCCCTTTCCCAAAAGACATTGAAACCTCAGTCAAGAGTCGGTGGGTTCGTAGACACAAACCCTTGTTGGGATGGCCCGGGAGCAGGGGAGGGGCCCCCCACCCGTCCCCAAACCCCCTCTGTCCGTTCGGTTCCCTCAGCCAGAGAAAAACTATGTGTGTGGGTCGTGTCATAAAAGCGGGATGAACTATTTGAGGACAGTGAGGAGCTACAGGGCAGCAAAGAGGGGTGGGCGACATATGCTGCTTCTTGCAATAGGTGGGCAAGAATGATGAGGAGAGTGCATGGGAGGTTATGTTGGCAAGCGGTCAGGCTTTGTACAACGAATAATTGAAGAGCGACAGCGAGTTGACGTGACGGGCAAGCACTAATCGATGATGATGGCAGCGGGTGAAACAACGGCTTCATCTAATCATCCGTCAGCAGAGGGCGGCAGCTTGCCTGTCAGCAGCAGCGCTCAGCTAGTCAGTCGTGTGCCGAGTCTAGCAGCGGTGGCAGCATTGCCGAGAATCAGGCAGCCAAAAAAGGCCATGGGGTAGTCCACGTTTCGCAGGTCCCTTCCAATCCAGAAGAAAGTAGTAGGATGCAGGTTCTCACCAGGCAGTGGCTAGTAGCAGTTAGTCAGTGCAGAGCGTTGGTGACTGTGCTGATTTTTTGACAAGACCACCCGGAGGAGATGAACATGGGTTATATGTGGAATGTGGGGCAAACGTAAAGCTGGCAAAAACCCTAATGTTGGCCCCCGGCCCGCATCAACAATGCAGCATCCCCATCCAGGGGTTTTGGGAAAAAACTGTCTCAGATCTGTGGCCCATCCTCCCGCGTACCAGCGCAGTACCCATTTGGCTGCATCCCTTTTCAGGCAGTCAAGGCTCCACCCTCTCTGCCGAAGGTTGCTGTCTTTTTTCCATCACTACCGTCAGGCTTTCCCTGCTTCTCCTGTCATGCCCCGCCGTCGTTCATGAGGTGATTGCCAAGAGACGGTATGCGTTCCCAGCCATTTAAGGTGCAAAGCTGACCGTGCCCCTTTTTTTCATTTTGTAGGTCTGAGTCTTTCCTTTTCAAGTTATGGTCTCTGCACCATTCAGAGAATGATGGTTGTGCCAAGCCGAGGGGGGAATTCATGTTGCATTTAGTTTAGAAAAGGCAGTACCACCCTGCACAAATTTGGGGGGAAGATAGATCAGCCCTTGAGCCTTCGGGTCTTCAAAATGCACAGAGCGGGGGATTGGGGGAGCTGTAACTGCACTGCACTGCGGGCGACAATTTAGTGCCCCTCCGAATCCCACATGTGCAGGGCACAGCGTGGTCACGCAGTTCAAACCCCTGTTTCCCCTGGTGAACGAAGTCCCAAGGGAAGACAGCGCGGCGTCATGAAAGACAAAATAGTTTCCCTGGCTTTCCCCCGCAAAAAATAAAAATGGGAACCAGGTGAAAAAAAAACAATGGAAAGAACTGGTGTCCATGTGCGTTGGGAGGCTGAGCCAGTGCCTGCATGGCGCATGGGTTTTTAATCGGGTTTGTCAAACGGTTCCTAATTCCCCCCAGTGCAAGACACCCAAAAAAGGGCCAGGAAATTTGCTGCACTTCGCCATTCCACACCCCCAACACACCTCCTGAGCTGAGCTGAAAAGAACAGAGAAAATATAAAAAGAGAAAAACAAGAGAAATTTTTTGAAAAAGAAAGGTCATAATTGGGTTTCTTGATGTCCCAAACAAAGGAGTCTTCCTGTGTAATTTTTATGTCAGCCAGGAGCTCATGTGTGACATCTGCCGTTTGCTAGGGCCTTTGGGAGCCCCTTTTTTTGTCATCGCCAGGATACGGGGAAAACAACGTCATTCCACTGCTTTCATGTCCTGGAAAAGATGCTCAAAACTATCTGGTCAGGGGACATGGGGACACGGGCCCTGAGCCCGGTGAGGGTGAAAATGGAGGGGGACATTGGGAAAACAAGCAATGTCTGGCAAAAGAGGGTTTTTTCTACCCCGGTGACAGGGGAGGAGGGCAGGGTAGTCGGAGGAGGGGAGAGAAGTGTGGAAGACAAGCAGTGACCGAGACAACCGTGGGGTATACATGGAGATGGGGCGGGGGTCCCTCAGAGTCACTTGCGCAGATGGCCCTGCATGTGATTTTCTGGGTATGACAGCAAAAAGTCTCATTCGGCAAAAGAGAGAATTTGGCTCTCCACCCTCTTGGCCCCTTGCTACCGGTTGAAAATGGGGCCTTTTTTCACCTACCGAGAGGGAGGACAAACTCAGGTAGTATTATTATTATTTATTTTAGAGCGCCCTTAGTTCCAGAGCACTGTACAATCGAGGAGGTTATAAATATATATATATTGGTTATAGGCAATCCTGAAGAGATCTGTTTTCAGGTTACCTTTGAGGCTAGTGAGAGTGGAGGAGAGTCTGAGGTGTTGGGGCAGTGAGTTTCAGAGTGTGGGGGAAGCACAGGAAAAATCTTGGAGATGGTTATGTGAAGAGCTGATAAGAGGAGTGCAGAGAAGAAGGTCCTGTGAGCGGAGATTGCGTGAGAGGAGCTATCTAGAGATTAAAGGGGTTTTGCCAGGAGGAGCCTTATCTGCTAACAAATCACGGAGCTGAAAGAGAGAGAGAGACGCACACAGCCAAAGCACAAAGCTGCATAAGGGATCGTGTGTGACATGTTCACTGAAATTTAAACAAACTGCAACTTGTGGATTTGTATACAAAGACAAAAGTTTTTCTCCTCAGCAGCTTGAAAGCTTCTTCATGTTTTTTGTCATCAGATAAGCAGGGATCTAATCACACTACAACTAGTTTTTTCTGTATACAAAAGAAAACATATTGCTACCCGGTGCCTTTTAAAACTTCTGCAGTCAGTTCATCAGATAAGAAGCTGTCTCTGCGCAAGCCGTTCAGCAGCTCTTGTCAGGCCGTATCTAATACAAACTTTGAAGTAACCAAGGGCATGTAAGGAATAGTGTTGAGCGATTGTGTTGGCTATCGAGATCGATCGATAGTAGATAGTCAGCCGCTATAGATAAGGTTTTTCGATAGTGTGCATCGATTATGAAACGGAGACCATTAAAGTCTATGGGGAGAGCAACAACACCCTTTTTATTAAAACCCCCCAAAAAGGTGGAGAAGCTGAAATTAACATCCCCAACAGTAAATTGGTTACGTGCTACATCTTAGGCAAAAAAATTAGGTTATAAAAGCCACAGAAAAAAAGTCACAGAAACCCTTTTACTATCCCTGTCTTGTACCACAGCCTGACCCTTAAACCTGCATCACCCCCCAAATTAAAAAGTGCCAGAAGGCCAGTATGATTTTAACCATCGTGTTACTTGAACTGGACATTGAATATCCCTGTCCTGGAACGCAGCATGAGCCCCAAACCTGCATGTCCCCCACATTTAAAAAGTGCCGTAAAAAGGGGTCTTTCAACCACCATTTTAGTTTCACTGGCATTGACTATACTGTCCTGGGCGCCAGCATGAGCACCAAACCTGCATGACCCCTCGCTTTAAAAAGGTGCCGGAAAAAAGGTCTTTCAACCACCATTTTAGTTTCACGGGACATTGAATATACCTGTCTGGGCACATAGCATCGGAGCCCCAAACTGCATGACCAACATTTATAAAGTGCCGGAAAAGGAGTCTTTCAACCACATTTGGTTTCAACTGGACAGTGACTATACCTGTCCTGGGCTCACAGCCATGAGTCCCAAACCTGCATGACCCACATTTAAAAGTGCGGAAAAAGGAGTCTTTCAACCACCATTTTAGTTTCCACTGGACATTAACTATACCTGTCCTGGGCCACAGCATGAGCCCCAGTCCTGATGACCCCTCATTTAAAAAGTGCCGGAAAAAGGAGTCTTTTCATCCACCCTTTTTGTTGAAAATGGACATAGACTTTTACCTGTCATGGGCCCATTTAGCATGAGCCCAAACCTGACATGACCCCCCATTTAAAAAGTGCCGGTAAAAAGAGTCTTTTAAAAACCACCATGTTGTTTCAATGGACATTGACTTATTCCTGTCCTGGGCACAGCGAGAGCCCCAAACCTGATGACCCCCACATTAAAAAGTGCGGAAAAGGAGTCTTTAACCCACCATTTTTAGTTTCACTGGACATTAACTATACCTGTCCTGGGCACTGCATGAGCCCCAGACTGCTTGACCCCTCATTTATAAGTGCGGTAAAGGACGGGTCTTTCATACCACATTTTAAGTTGAATGGAACATTGGACTATACCTCTGTCATGGGCCCACAGCATGAGCCCCAACCTGACATGACCCCAACATTTAATAAGTGCCGGAAAAAAAGGAGGTCTTTCAAAACTACTTTTTAGTTTCTCTCGGGACATTGACTATACATGTCTGGGCACAGCATGAGCCCCTAACAGCTTTGACCCCACATTTAAAAAGTGCCGGGAAAAAAAAAGGAGTCTTTATCCAATTTTAGTTTCACTGGACTTTGACTATACCTGTCTGGGCCACAAGCATGGACCCAGGGCGGTGTTACAGTGGTTGCGGTGAAAGCCAGGTGGGTCCGTCATCTGAATACACGCTGGTTAAATGCCTGATGACGCGGGCAACGAAAACTAGGCGTGGCTGAATCAGAGTGCGGAAGCGGGACAGTGGAGAACTTACAGCTTCCTCTGTACACAGTCAATACCTGGTAGCGCTTGCCCCTCCGTATGAGTGTGGACCAATTGGTTCATCTTGGATATTAATGGTGGTTACCGCTCTTGTTACACCCTGGTGCCTTTCTTCTTTGGGCATTCTTTTTCTTCATTTTACTCAACGTGCTGGAGGAATTGGTCTCTGTACTTTGTTACTGGTCGTGCTTCCATACCTCCATGTTCTCTGAATTAACCTACATATTTGGTCAAGTTTTCTGTACCTCCTTGTAAAGTCAGAGGAATTTTTTTACAGCTATTTGTACAATGCAAGTCTTTTAGTTTCTTTAATTCTAGGAAAACACATTTTTAAAAATAAGATGGAAATCCACCATGTCTTTGATTTCTCTTTTTTTTTCATTGTATTTAAATGGGGTGTCTCAAAATATCAGGGATTGATAGCTATGTTAAAGATTCTTGCAAAAAAAAGTCATTATGCACTATGTGTCCATTAACACGTGTCCCTACCTTTATTCCTGTTTATGACAGCTCCATCACCCTTGAGCCACTCTTGACAATTGTGAAGAACAAATGTCTGTTTGAAACAACATTTTTTAGTTTAGGTCATGTAGTATAGCTGCTTGTCACAGCAAATGCCCCCAAAATTCAAAGCTTGGACCCTTGAGCACTTTGGATCATTTGTGAAGAACAAATGTCTGTTAGAAACAAACATTTTTTTGAATAGGACTGTAGTATAGATGCATGTCACAGGCAAAATGCCCCAAAAATTCAAAAGCTTGACCTTGAGCCACTTTTTGGTCAATTGTGAAGAACATAATGTCTGTTAGAAACAACCCCCATTTTTTTTATAATAGGACCTGTAGTATAGCTGCTTATTCAAGCGCATGACCCAAAAAAATATTAAAAATGACTCTCAGCCACTGTTAAAAAAATTGTTGGGAGAATGCCACCTAGAAGCCTCGATTTCTGTTACAAGGACCATGATTATTACTGTATCTACATGTACATGACCCCAAAAATTTTAATATATGACTTCTCAGCCATATTAAAAATTGTGAGGGAGAAATGCACTTTGAAGTCTCATTTCTGTTACAAACGGACCTTGAATATTGCTGTATCTCACAGGCTACATGACCTAAAAAAACCATTGTCAAATGCCGAAATACTTCTTAAGATAAAGTGAGGTAAATGGAATTCGGTGTTGTCATGAAACCTTGCTGTCTTTTACAAGTCTCTCACAGCAAAACAGCAAAATGAACTGTTGGAAAAGAGAATAAAAATTTGCTGTAAGAAATGATCATTTAAAAAAAAGTTTTCCAGAGGACCATTTTCTGTTTGAAAAAGGAATGTGAAGTTGACTGGAAAAACAATCGGTGACCTCGGCATTTGGGGCCACAACATCATCAGAGATCCATGCCTGATTCATCTGGATGAATGTCAAAGATCCACCATTTCTGTGGAAAGCCGGATGTTTTGTTGTAATGGACTCCTCCAGTTGTGCTGTAAAAGTTCCGACTCAGAGTATGACGTGGCTGGCTCGGGCGGACAACACCTCTATGGCGTGACGAGCCAGCTCGGGGACATTCGTCCATTTGGTATTAACAGAAGTCTATTGGGTCCGGAACACATGCAAAAAACTCGGTTGTCGAGAGAGATAGTCGTGCCACCATGATCTTTAAGCTGATCTTGTGTGTTGGGATGTGTGCTTCTTGCTTTTGCTTGCGTGGTGATGTGGTAAACATAGGATTGCAGAGGGTTACCCATTAGGCTTCTGCCACCTTGCCAGCTGCAGCCGCTACGCCTACTTGGCACTCTACTGCTGTCACGTCGCTGATGTTGTTCCACCGTGACATTTGGGGAACGTGAAGCAGACGCAAACGATGTCTCCAGTTTGATCAATCAGCAATGTCTCCATTTCCTGCTTTTTAATCTCTATTTGGGTGGGTGGTAGGTAAGTGATGATTTTTGTTTTGTACCAGGGATACAGGAGGGTGGCCACCAGTAAGTGTTGTTCATTTTGATGGCCTTAATGCGTGGTTCATGTTGGAGGAAATGGAGCATCTCTATGCACTCATGTGAGTGATGGAGCTTGATTTCCCCAAGCTCTGGGTCGAGGGGCACTTAGCTATCTGATCTTCCTTCTTCTTCCTCCTGCCGCCTCAAATTCGCGGCCAAACTCTTTCCAAGGCAGGGACGTCGGTATCTCGGTGTCTAGGTTACCTCCTCCTTCTCCTCCTCCGCTTGCCTCTGGCACAGCTTCAACTAGCCTGACTTGCCTCGAGATGATGCACCCTGAGAGATTGTTGCGCCACTTGCACTTGCTCTGGACCCCGAACCACTGCTATTGTAACCTGGATTGAAATTGTGAAACTGTCGGGCTTGTGGATTTGAAGAGAGAAAGGCTCCGTGTCCGCATCTGTGTCCATCTCCTCCTCCAGGTCGGCTGGGGGACCTGTTGTTTCAGAGTGTCCAACGAACGTTCCAGAACTAAGATCACCTCATGTCATGCTGTCAAGGGCATTGTCCGCACTGACCATTTTGGTGGCCTTCTTCAAAAACTGGCAAGGATGGTGCCAGAGCTCTTTACCTGCCTCCACTCTCGGTGGTTTCAACAACCGGGGGTCACGTACCGCTGCTTAGTCTGGGCATGAGTCATTCGTTACTGCGTTAATGGCATTGCGCTGCTGCCACAATCGCTGGAGCATGTGGGAGGTAGAATTCCAGGTGTTGCCACAGGTCAACAATGAGGACGATTGGTCGGGGAGAGGCACGAGCTGACGTTGGCAAGCAGCCAGGAGTACGACTGCAGGGTGCCGCGAACGGCGGGATGTGCGAACTCAGACCTCGAGCCTTCTTCAGCAGGCAGTCCAGTCCGGGTTGCTCTTTAGAAATTTATTCTGGACGACAAGTTCTTGACATGTGCCAGGCATGGATGTGCTCCAGCCTAACGATCTTAAGGGCCGGCATGCAGATTTCGCCCGTTATAGCACCTCACTCTTGCATGGCTACAAGGTTCTTGGTCAACAGCCAGCGCTCGGTCTAGTTGCTTAGAGCCGTACACAGCTCATGTCCTGTGTGTGGACGGTCTCCAAAGGCAGTTTAATTTCACACGGCCTGGTGTCTTTGGGCACGTGATGGCCACCAGAGGACCTTGGGGGAAAGATACCCTGGGCCACCATCCTGCGGTTTTGAGAGCGTGCGCCGAGCCTGAGAGCCACCGTTCTCCCCAGAGTATCCACCCAGGCTCACACAGTGCGCTGTCACCAGAGATGATAGCGGCCCTGGGTGCTAACTAGTCCTTGTGTCGGTGGTGAGAGGGACTTTTCCGGAACTGATGCAGACATACGCGCTTGAAATTTTTAGTTGACACGTGGCTGGCCCAGAGCTAGGGTCGGCTTTTCTGGCAAAGAAATTGCCTGCTCGGCATATGGTATTGGGGAATAGGCGAGGGCCATGACGTGGCGGAACCCATTGTGTCCACCAGTCGGAATGGGCTACATTTCCACAGGCCAAAAGAATGGCAATGCCGACATTTCAGGATTTTTGGCTTGGGATAGGTTTGGGTTAAAGTGTTTTCTTCTGCTCCCAAACCTGGAAGAAGAAGGCTCGGCTGCTAGGAATGGCCGCTGTTACGGGTGCCAGGTCGTCAAACTGGCGGAAGGGAGAGGGGTTTGGATGAGGTTCTGGTGTGCTGGTGGTACTAGTGGCGAAGGGTGGAGGCGGAAGCGGAGGTGATCCCTGATCATGACTATGAGTGACATGGGCCAGACTGAGGAACGCTTGGGTGTGGTGGAGGAGGAGGTGGAGACAGAGTTGTGACAGTGTGGTTGGAGGACGGCGTCGGTTCTGGCCTTTTTTGGCAAGTGTTCCTACCATTCAACTCATGCATTCGCTGCTTGGACTAGACATGTTGGGTGGTGGTTAACACTTAAGGTTCTTGCCTCTACTTCTGGTTTACGGCAAAGGGGCATATGACTTCGCTGGGGTGATTCAGAGGATGGTAAAGAAGGCCCAGCTTGAGAGGTCCTGGGACCTTTTGACGGCGATAAGCGAGGAGCGGGGTTTGCGATGACCGTGGCTGGAGGTATTCTTTTCTGCGGTATTCTGCGACCGCCCTCTACCATTTTTGTGGCGGGAACCCGTATTGGACACTACCCATCGTCTTCCTCCTCTTCCACTGGATGAAGCTGCTCGCCAGCAAATTCTGTGGGAAACAGTCAGGATGGATCCGCAATTGTCGTCATCTTCATAATCATCAATCACAGGTGGTACTTGGTCGTCCTGACTTGCTGCATCCATAATGCTGCGGATTCAAGCAAGGGGCACTGCGAGGCGTTGCCGGAGCCGCCGGGATTTTAGACGATTGTCCGGTTCCTTCACCTCTCTGTTGGCATAAGTAACTGGGGTCAGAGCAGGATTATTCATCCTCTTGTCTTTTAAATGCCTCTGACCCCACCGCATTTTGGTCATCCAAAGGAGGTTTAAGGACATTGGATTATCCACGTGGTGGGTACACGAGTTGACGTTTGGTGCTTCATGTTGGACGGATGCATGATGATGCTGATGTAACGACATTTGTGGCCGTGTCTGCGGAGGACGAGTGGTAAGATGCTAGATGCAGGTTGCATTAACCCATGAAGGACAGATTGGCGACGATGTTCGTTACTTAGATTCACAGGGCCTGACACCAGTGATGACAGGCCTGCGGTCCTGCAACTGACGATCCGCTGGCATGCGTGTTGCGCCAGCACTGAAGGTAGCACCTTCTATCATACCTCTAATCCTTGTGCATACCCCCTCTTGCTCGCTTTACCAACTGCATTTCGCTCCCATGTTTCAGAAATATGAAAAATTTGAGAAGGTATGGAATTAGTTTGGAAAGTCTCTTATTAAAGGGACGGCAAATCACATGATATTCTCAAATCCCTTAATCAAAACAATAATTGCTGGGATTCAAATTAACTGCAGGTGTCTATCAACAAATCTGGACTGGGCAAAAGTCAAAAAAACCACGTATTCTGTTATGTTTTTGGGTATAATAATCGGTATTTTTGCACCTTTCCTATTCACATGTGTGTGAATATAGAATTGCTGTTTTAAGAATGTTTTCGTAGATGCTGCGTCAATGAACAAGTGCTGGGTGGCAAAAGTAAAAAACACGTAACTGTTATGTTTTGATATAATATCGGTATTATTTTTTTTTTTTTTTTTGGGTCACTATCCATCACCTTGTCGGTGTATATCAGAATTGCTGTTTTAAGGGGATTTTTTTTTGTAGATGCTGCGTCAATGAACTGTGCTGGGGTGTGCAAAAGTCAAAAATACACGTAACTGTTTATGTTTTGATTTAATAAACGGGATTTTTTGCACCTTTCAATTCACCTGTGGTGAATATAGAATCTGTGTTTTAAGATTTACGTAGATGCTGCGTCATGAAAACTGTGGTGCGCAAAAAGTCAAAAACAGTAACTGTTATGTTTTGATATAAACAAACGGTATTTTTTGCAACTTTCAATTCACCTGTGGTGTTATTTAGATATTGACTGTTTTTAAGATTTAGTAGAGCTGCGGTCAATGAACAGTGCGTGTGGGTGCGCAAAAGTCTAAAATCACGTTAAACTGTTTGGTTTTGATATAATAAACGGTATTTTTTGCACCTTTCAATTCACCTGTGGGTGTATTTGATTTTGTGTTTTAAGAATTTACGTAGATGCTGCGTCAATGACAGTGCTGGGTGCGCAAAGTCAAAAAAACTCGTAATGTTTATGTTTTGATATAATAAAACGGTATTTTTTGCACCTTTTCAATTCACCTGTGGGGAATATAGAATTGCTGTTTTATGTTTTTACGTAGATGCTGGTCAATGAACAGTGCTGGGTGGCAAAAGTCAAAAATACCGTAACTGTTAGGTTTTGATTTAATAAACGGTATTTTCTGCCCTTTCAATTCACTGTGGTGAATATAGAATTGCTGTTTTAAGATTTAACGGTAGATGCTGCGTCAATGAACAGTGCTGGGTGTGCAAAAATCAAAATACACGTAACTGTTATGTATTGATATTATAAACGGGTAATTTTTTTGCACCTTTCCAATTCTCCTGTGGTGAATATAGAATTGCTGTTTTGTTCGATTTACGTAGATGCTGCGTCAATGAACAGTGTGGGTGTGCAAAAAGCAAAAAAACACGTAACTGTTATGTTTTGATAGAATAAACGGTATTTTTTGCACCTTTCAATTCTAGTTTGTTGTTTTTAGAATTGCTGTTTTAAGATTTTCGTAGATGCTGCGTCAATGAACAGTGCTGGGTGCGCAAAAGTCAAAAAACACGTAACTGTTATGTTTTGATATAACAAACGGTGTTTTTTGCACCTTTCAATTCACATGTGGTGAATATAGAATTGCTGTTTTAAGATTTACGTAGTTGCTGCGTCATATGACCAGTGGCGTGTGGGTGCGCCAAAAGTCATAAAAACACGTATCTGTTTGTTTTGATATAATAAACGGTATTTTTTTTACATTTCAATTCTCCTGTGGTGAATATAGATTTGCTTTTTTAAGATTTACGTAGATGCTGAGTACACATGAAACAGTGCTGGTGCGCAAAAGGTCAAATAAACAAGTAAATGTTTTATGTTTAGATATATAGGAACGGTATTTTATGCACCTTTCATTTCACCTCTGTGGGGAATATAGGAATTGCTTGTTTTAAGATTTACGTAGAGCTGCGTCAATGTACAGTGCTGGGTGGGCGCACAAGGTCAAAAAACGTAACTGTTATGTTTTTGATATAATAAATCGGTATTTTCTGCACCTTTCATTCACTGTGGTTGAATATAAGAATTGATGTTTTAGATTTACTTAGATGCTGCGTCAATGAACAGTGCTGGGTGAGCAAAAGTCAAAAAACACGTAACTGTAGTTGTTTTGATATAATAAACGGTATTTTCCTTCACCTTTCAATCTCACTGTGGTGAATTTAGAATTTGCTGTTTTAAGATTTAGTAGATGCTGCGTCAATGAAAGTGTGGGTGCGAAAAGTCAAAAAATCGTACTGTTATGTTTGATATATTAAACGTATTTTTGCAACTTTCAATTCACCTGTGGTAAATTTAGAATTGCTGTGTAAGATTTACGTAGAATGCTGCGTCAATGAACAGTGCTGGGTGCGCAAAGTCAAAAAACACGTAACTGTTATGTTTTGATATAATAAACGGTTCTTATTTTTAGCACTTTTCAATTCAACTGTGGTTGATATTAGAATTGCTGTTTTAAGATTTACGTAGATGCTGCGGCAATGAATGTTGTCTGGGTGTGCAAAGTCAAAAAACACGTAACTGTTATGTTTTGTTATAAATAAACGGTATTTTTTGCACCTTTCAATTCTCCTGTGGTGAATATAGAATTGCTTGTTTTAAGATTTAGTAGATGCTGCGTCAATGAACAGTGATGAGTGCGCAAAAGTCAAAATACACGTAACTGTGGTGTTTTCGTAACGATAACGTTTTTTTGGCAACAAAACAACTGGCTTCTGTGCCTGACTACAGGATTGTGGATTGTAATTTAACTGCAAGGTGGATATATCAACAGTCTGGGTGTAATGGGTAAAATTGAACACCTTTGAAATGTATATTGATAATAAAAGTGGGAGTTTTGCAAGCTAACAAGAGACCTGCAGTTACTGACATGTGTTATTCACCAATATAAGTTCATGTGGCTGCCCAATATTCCAGGAAATATGTCAATAGCAATTGTGAATTATAAAGGTATTCCACTACAATGTCTACACTAAAGTCTTGCGTGATATTTATCCTGTGTTATGTTTTTGATAGAGCTGTCTGTGTTCGCCTGCGGGCCCCCCCCCCCGCTCCACGCGTGAATTTACAGGGTAGATGCTGCTTTAAAATTCTCTTAGCTAAACTTAATAAATCTTCAAAATTCTCTAATATAACTAAATTGGAAGGATCCAAGCTAATAGTAGAGTTTCTCTGTGCAGATAATAGACATAATTCGACTGAGCTGTTTGGCACGGCAGGAGCGCAGGGTCCTATCCCTATGAGTCGCTGAGAGAAAACTGAGCTGAAACAGGATATACGCTGTTCTATGTATAAGAGTCATGGATTTTTCCAGCAATCGCAATCCATTCACATCCAGTTATGACGTCGCACACCACATATCACCCTGTCTCTAGTCTGTTATATGATTGCATTGACGCCAAAATTACATGAAAGCGCGGGAAAAAGGCGCGATCTTAATAGATGATGCAAAGATTTTTTACTTATTTATCGCATGATTTGGAAATTTTTGATCACCAGAAAACCTTTGCCGATTTCAAACCTTTGTCGGATAAAATCGAATCAACACTAGAAGGGAGGCTGTAGCTCTCTCAGACTGCAATTTTTGTAATACATATATTAGAAAAGTCGATTTAAAAACCCATTTGGGGATCCCACGTCAACATTAATCGTGGCAAAACCCCTTTAAGCAGAGATATGTATGGAGGGGGAGAGGTTATGGAGAAGCCTTGTAGGTCAAGGGTTAATAACTTGTAACCTGAATTACACTGGGCAATGGGTAGCTGTTTTGAAGGGAATGGTATAGTGGAGAGGCAGAGGAGTAACGAGTAGAGAGGTGAATCAGATGGACAGAAGAGTTAAGAATGGATTGGAGGGGAGCGAGGGTGCTAGCTGGGAGGACGCAGAGATGGATGTTGCAATTTCTAGGCATGAGATGACGAGGGCATGGACAAGCATCGTTAGTGCACAACTGCCTCGGCTGCTGAGGGGGACGTTGGGGAGTAAGGAGCGTACCAGCTCCATTTCAGAAGCAACCTGAGTCTGGGTCGTTGGAACGATGAGCAGCTTTCTTCCCCGCTAGTGTGATGGGTACTCACTAGCTGCAGCAGCAGCACCTGGAGAGGATCCTGAACCCTGGATTCTTCTGGCTACCTGCCTCATCCTACTGATTCTGATGCTGGCACCCCTCATGACGCCCACATATTCTTGCTGGCAGGAGGCTCCTTCTACCTCCCACATCGTTACCAGGGCTGGTATTGCCACCCACCTCCCTTTACTTCATTGGGCCATTATGTAGCCTTCTGATGTGCTGCACCTCACCACTCAGAGTCTCCTCATGCTGCTTGCTGTCACCTCCAGGGCTATGGTCACCATGGTCACTCTTGGTTTGATGCTGCTGCTGTCGCCAGCTCGCTCATTATATAACCTAGGTGCCGCCACCTCAAATTTATGTCATTGTGGCCACCTCTCCGGCATGATTGGCTGCTGCTGTTGTGGCCACCACCTCCACACTGTGTAATTGTGCCATTCTGTGGTTAGGCATGCTGCGCAACCTCTCATTTGTCATTGTGCCACTCTGTGACCCACTCTCTCATTCGATTCACTGCGGTTTTATAATGCTGTTTCCAACCTCCACCACTCTATGACATTGCCACTATGTGTGGTTTTCCCCTTCTTGTTAATCTGTCAGATGGAATGAAAAGCACAATACAATAAAAAAATAAAACTATATAAAAAAAAAAAAAAAAATAAAAATAAAAAAAAAAAAAAAAAAAAATAAAATAAAAAAAAAAAAAAAAAAAATAAAAAAAAAAAAAATAAAAAAAAAAAAAAAAAAAAAAAAAAAAATAAAAAAAAAAAAAAAAATAAAAAAAAAAAAAATAAATTAAAAAAAAAAATAAAAAATAAAAAAAAAATAAAAAATAAAAACCGTTGGGTCTTGGTGAAGCCATAAGGCCTGTATGAATCGGTCTTTGTTTGTATCAGATTGTCTGATGATTACGTAGCCAAAAGCGAGGAGTGGATACAATGTACAGTAGACATTCATATATTCCAGTCTACTTGTTATCACTTTTTTTGGATCAATCCTGTTTCTTTTGGGCTTTAGCAAAATACTGATGGAATTATTGACCGATTGAAAGCGGACACTGATGGATCAAAGGAAGGGCAAAATGATCAGTGATGTCTATCCAAAATTACTGTCGACACCCTCTCCATCCTTTCGGGGGGAAGGGGGTTCTATATGTATCAGCGTTTAACAGAATCACCACAATAAGTGAAAAATTTAACTCTTTGCCAAAGATAGCATTATCCCAATTGACTGATCTGTTCTAACCCCCCGCGGATTTGAGATTGTGTGTATGGGAGAATACACACACTGAATTTCACCCAGAGTTCACCACATTAAGTGAAAAAATTAACTCTTTGCCACAGATAGCAATATTGCAAAATAAAAAAAATGCTGGTTCAGGAATAGGTGTGTATATGACACACACACACACTGTGTATTTGAAAGGTATTTCACCCAGTAAACTCTAAAATCGGGAAGTATTTGCACAGAGTGCAATGTCGTGCAGCTAATAGAGATGCGTGTGTATAAGAGACACAGTGACATGTGGCAGAATGTAAAATGGCTTCCCTATTTATCGGTATAATAGAAAACTAGCCACTTGATTTAAGTCAGTATTCTTTCCTTATAGCACGGATATGGGATATCTCTATCCCACATATATACGGCAGCAGCAAATAGATCTCCGGCTATTTCATAAAACATATACTTTAATTCTTTTCACCTTTAAAATTAATTTGCTGCCCTATTTATTAGGCTGTGACATCACAGAAGCTGGCTGGCTGCTGATTGGCTGCATGTCTGCACATGTCATTGAGGGCATTCCTTTTTTTCTCCCATAGTTCTTTGCCCAATGTCACGCCATGTGCTCGTAGCCATTTTAGATTCGTTACCACTAGTGATGAGCGATTACGTTGACTATCGTCATCAGGTCGATAGTAAAATATGGGAAATTAAAAAATAAGATATCCGATAGTCGAAAAAAGATTATCTTTCGTTGTCATTAAAGTCTATGGGAGAGGAACAACACCTTCTTTCTTACACCCCCCCCGGGATGGAGAAGCTGGTTTTTAACTTTCCACAAAGCAAATGTAAAAGGGGTACAATTTTTTTTGGCAAGACAATTAGGTTATAAATGCCAAGAAAAAAAACCCACGGACCATTCCTATCCCTGTCTTGCCCCACGCATGCCCCTTAAAACCTGCATGACCCAGCCACAAAAAAAAAAGTGCCAAAAAGGGCAATTTGATTTAAACATTTTTTTAAATTAAAACTGGACATTGAATACCCCTTTTCCTGGAACGCACCCAAAACCCCCCAAAACCCCTGCTTTTATCCCAGTTTAAAAAAGTGAGGAAAAAGGAGGTTCTTTCAACCCCCATTTTGTTAAAATGGCCATTAACTATAACTTTTCCTGTACCCCCATTTATGACCTTTAAAAACCGGGGTCTGACCCACAGATTAAAAAGTACTGGGAAAAAGGAGTCTTTCAACCACCATTTTGTTGAACTGGAATTGACTTTTCATGTTAGTCCCAACGAAATGACCTTTAAAAACCGGGTTGGGACCCACAGTTTAAAAAAAGTGCAAGAAAAGGGGGGAGGTTGAACCACCATTTTAGTTGAACGGGGACTTTTAAATATACTGTCTGGCCCGCGAAGGGACCATTAAAACCTTTGTTTTCCCACCCACGATTAAAAGTCCCGGGGAAATAGGAGTCTTTCAACCCCCATTTTATTTTCCCACGGACATTGACTTTTACCTTTTCTAGGCCACAGAAAGACCCCCAACCTGCATGACCCCCCATTTAAAAAGTCCCGGGGAAAAAGGGAGTCTTTAAACCCACTTTTTGTTTAAAGGACTTAGACAAAAACCTGTCGGGGCCCCACAGCGGGAAAAATGAACCTTTTTTTGCCCCCAAAGATCACAAAGTGGCACATGTTTTTTTGGACATTGACTCCAAATTTAGTATATTTTTTGGAAACGGGAACATTTTTTTTACGGGAATTTTTTATTTAGGAAGTTTTTTTATAGTTTTAAATTTTACCTTTTTGCTTTTTTTTCAAGGGGTGATAAATAAAACATACACCCCCCTGCAGTTTTTAAAAAGGTATTTTTTTCACGGTAGATGTTTTTAATTCGTCCGCAACCAAATAAAGGTAATAAAATGTCTAATTCATCGCCAAAACACTTTTTATTTGAAAAAGGGACTTTTGGCCCTCCTGGTTCTGAGATAAATTCGCCAATCAATTCAAGGGTTTTTCATTTTTCCCAAATCCTTCTTCTTTGATTGGGGAAAAAGACTCCTCTGGAGATAAAAATGATGCAAACCCCATAGTAAATCCCAGCCCCAGAAAATTTTAACCCTCAAATTTTTGCAATTTGTGTCCAGCCCTGGCCCCTTTTTGGGCCCTTTTTTTTAAACCCCCTCACAGAAATCCCCTTTTTTCCAAATCTGATTTTTTAGAGAAATTTGAAGCTTCCTGTTTTGGCCCCAAATGGTTTGAGACCCCAGTGCTCCCGTCAGCCATCTGTTAAAACGGGGGCCAGCTGCCAGGGCCTGAGTAATAGTGGTTGGGGGGTTGAGACCCCAGGGCTGGCGCCCCGTCATCTATTAAACGGAAAAAAATCCCCCTTATAAACCCCAGAAACGAAACAGTCATCCCTAAAGGGCAGAGTGCGGAAGTGGAAGTGTGGGGTTTAAGACCTCCAGCCTTCCCTCCAGTACACAGTCAAGACCTGGGTGGGGCTTGCCCCCCTTTATGAGGGCGGACCAATTGAGTTTCACTTGGAAATACTGGTGGTTAACGCTCCTGTTCCAACGGGGCCCCTTTTTTTTGGGCCCTTTTTCTTTTTTCCATTTTACTCAACGTGTTGGGGGAAATTGCCCTCTGTATTTTTGTTCTCTGTCCGTGCTCCAACCCCATGTCTTGAAAAACCACATCTGGTCAATTTTTTCCTGTACCCCCCTTGTAAAAATTAGGGGAAATTTTTTTTTCCAGCTTTTTGTACATGAAAAGTTTTTTGTATTTTAAAATTCTAAAAAAAACACATTTTTAAAATAGGAGGGAAATTTCCCACCATGTCTTTGTCTCCCCTTTTTTAATTGTATTAAATTTGGGTTGTCTCAATACAGGGATTGATAGCTATTTTTAAAGTTTCTTCCCAAAAAAAAGTAGTTTTGCAATATGGGGTCCATTAAACATTTGTCCTCCCTATTTGTTTAGACAGCACCTCACCCTTGAGCCCCCTCTTGAAAATTGAGAAGAAACAAATGTCTTTTTAAAAAAAAACATTTTTTTATAATAAAACCTGTAGTAAAAGCTGCATGTAAACGGGCCAAAAGGCCCCCAAAAAATTAAAAACATGACTCAGGAGCCATTTTGAAAATTTGGGGAAGAGCAAATGTCCTTTTTGGGAAACATTTTTTTTTTAAAATTTGGGAAACCTTTTAGTATGCTGAATGTCACAGAAAAAATCCCCCCAAAAATTAAAAGGCAGGGCCCCCTTTGACCCCCTTTGGAAAATTTTGTGAAGAAAAAAAATGTCTGTTAGAAAAAAAACCTATTTTTATAAGGGCCCTGTGGGATAGCTGATGTCACAGCAAAATCCCCCCAAAATTTCCCAAAACATAAACCGGGGAGCCCTTTGACAATTTTTGAAAAAAAACAAATGTCTGTTAAAAAACCATAATTTTTTAAAATTTAGGCCCTGAAAATATTGTGCATTTCAAAGCAGCATAAACCCAAAAAATTATAATAATATTTTCTCAGCCACTTTTAAAAAAATTGTTAGGGAGAAAGCCATTTAAAAACCCAAATTTCTTTTCCCAAAAAGGGAAACCTTGTTTATTGCTGCATCTCCCCCCGGGGCAACATGACCCAAAAACTTTTTAAAAATATGATTTTTTCTCGGGCCACTTTTAAAAAAATTGGGGAGGGAGAAATCCCATTTTAGAACCCAAACTTTCTGTTCCAAAAAGCCATAATTATAGCTGTATCTCACAGCAACAGACCTAAAAAACCACTGCCCAATGCAAAAAAATTTTTAAAAGTTTTAAAGTGAGTAAAGGGAAAATTTTGGTGTTGTCTTTAAAACCTTGCTTCTTTTTGGGTTCCTCACGCAAAAAAAAGGAAAAATTTGAACTTTTGGGGAAAAGAGAAAAAAAAATTTCAATAAAAAAAGGGGATCTTTTTAAAAAAAAATTTTGCAAGAGGACCTTTTTTCTGTTTGAAGAGGAATGTAAAGGGAAGCCCGGCAACAAAATGGGTTTGCCCTCGGAAATTTTGGGGCCACAACATCATCGAGACCCCTTGCCTGATTCATCTTGATTTAAAGTCCAAAAAGTCCACATTTTTCTGTGGAAGCCGGAAAGCGTTTGTCTGTAATGAACCCTCCCGCTGTGTGAAGGTCGCTCAGATATGACGGGTGGGGCTGGGCAGGACAAAAACCCCCTATGGCGTGGCGGGGGAGCTGGGGGATTCGTCCATTTTGGATACCCATAAGTCTATTTGGGGGCCGGAACACATACAAAAACATCGGTGTTGAAAATGCAGATATCGTGCACCCTGATCTTAGCTGGTTTCGTGTAGTTGGATGTGTGCCCCGCATTGCATGCGTTGGTGAGGTTTGGGAAATAAAAAATTGCCCGAGGTCACCCATTAGGCTTCTGCCAACCCTTTCCTGCTGTTTTGTGGCCCCTTTCGGCAAATTGGCACTTACTGCCGGGCCGTCGCTGATGTTGTTCCACCGTGACATTTGAGGAACGTGAAGCAGGGGCACAAAAAGTTGTCTCCCGTTTTATCAATCAGCAAGGTTCCCCTTTCCTGCATTTTTTCTCTTATTTGGGGGGGGGTGGAAGGGAAAATGCCCAGTTTTGTTTTGTACCCGGGGGTCCAGGAAGGTGGGCCACCCAGTAAAATGTTTTTATTTTGATGGGCCCTTTAAAGAAAAGGGTTTATGTTGGAGGAAATTTGGGCACCAAGCATCATGTTTAGAGATGGAGCCTTGATTTCCCCAAACCCCGGGTGAGGGGGGGACTAGCAAACTGTCTTTCCTTTATTTTTCCCCCCGTCAAAATTTTTGCGGGGGAAAACCCCTTTCCAAAGGAGGGACCCTCAAATAACGTCGGTGCTAGGAAATTTCCTATCCTCCTCCCCCTCCTCCCCCTTTCCCCCGGCCCCAATTTTAACACAGCCCTGACTTGCCTCAGATGATTTCCCCCTTTAGAGCTGAGTTGCCGCTTTTCACTAGCCCTGGACCCGAACCCCCTGCCCAATGAAGGGGCAAAAATTGAAAAAAACTGTCGGGCCTTGTGGATTCAGAGGGAGAGAAAAAGGCTCCGTGTCCCCCATCTGTGTCCCCTCCTCCCCGTCGCCAGGGTGACCTGTTGTTTCAGAGTGTCCCCCGTCGTTTTCCCGAAAAAAAAATTTTTTTTTAAAATCACCCAATGTCATGTGACAAGGGCTCGTCCGCACTGCCATTTTGGTGGGGTTTTCAAAACTGGGAAGGATGGTGCAGGCTCTTTCACCTGCCCCCACTCTCGGAAGCTTCAAAACCGAGGGCCGCACCGCTGCTTGTCAGGGGCCCTGTTTTAAATTCGTACTGGTAATGGCATTTCACTGCTGCCACAATCGCCCGGAGCTGTGGGGGGTTTTGGGAAATTTTAGCGGTTGCCAGTCAAAAAAATTTAGACGGTTGACGGGGAGGCGAGCTGACGCTGCCCAAAGCGCCCGGCGGGCGAAAACAGGGTTTTCAAAAAGGCCCGGAAAAGCGAACTCAGACCTCCCAAGGGCCCTTTCCCCAGCAGGGAGTTCCGACCCGGTAGCTCTTTTAGTAAATTTTTGAAACGACAAGGTTCTTGGGAAAAGTGCCAGGCAAGGGGTTGCTCCAGCCTAAACCCTTCTTAAGGGCGGCCAGCAGATTTGCCCGTTTATCGCCCCACCACCCTTTCCCCGGGCCCCAAGGGTCTTGTCACCCAGCCAGCGTCGGTCTCGTTGCGGAAAAGCCGTCCCCCAGGGTCCTTTACCTGGGGTGGGGGCGGTCTCCAAAAAAAAGTTTTTTTTTCAACAAAGGGCCCGGTTTATTGGGCACGTGTTCCCCAGAGGACCCCTTGGGGGGAAAAGGGGGGGCCCCGCACCATCCCTGCCGGTTTTTGAAAAGCATTTCGCCGAGCCCGAGAACCACCGTCAAAACCCCAAAAGCATCCACCCAAACTCAACCCCGTGAGTGTCACAGAGATATTGCAGCCCTTTGGGCCCTGCTTTACTAGTCCATGTGTCGGTGGTTTGATGGACTTTTCCCCGACACAGATGCAGAAAACGCGCTTGAAAAATTTTTGATAAAAACGTGGCTGGCCAGGGGAAAAGGGGCGGGCCTTTTTTGGCAAAGAAAAGCCCTGATGGCATCTGGTAATTTTGGGGGGGAGGCCCAAAGGGGCCTTTGATGGGGGGGAACCCATCTGTGTCCACCGCGGAAAAAGGGAAAAATTTTTCCCAAGGCAAAAGCCCGGCATTTCCGAAATTTTGGTTTTGGCTTTGGGATGGTTTGGGTTAAAATGTTTTTTTGCTTCCCCAAACCCGGAAAAACAGAAAGGGGGGGGTGCTAGGGCTGGCGCTGGGACGGGTGCAAGGTCGTTTAAAATGGAGGAAAGGGGAAGGGGTTTTGGGTGGGTCTCTGGTGGGGGCTGATGGAAAATCGGGGGGATGGTGGAGGGTTTAAGCGGAGTCTGATTCCCCGATCATGACTTTGAGAGACATGGGCAGCTGGGGAACTTGGTGGGGGGGGAGGAGGGGAGGCGGGACAGGGGTTTTTGACAAATGGTTTGGGGGCCCGGCGTCAGTTTTGGGCCCGTTTTGGGGCCCAAATGTTTCCTCCATTTCAACTCAAAGCATTCGCGCATGTGGAATTTGACATGTTGGTGGTGGGTTTTAAAACCCCAAAATTTTGCCTTACTTATGCGTTACGGAAAGGGGCATAAGGGCATCGCTGGGGTGAATCAGGGGCTTGCTCAAAGAAGGGCCCCGGCTTGAGAGGGCCCGGGCCTTTTAAAAGGCGATAAGCGGGGGAGCGGGGTTTCGCTGACCGGGGGTGGCGGAAAACATATCGCGGGCTTCTGCAAAACCCCCCTCCCTTTTTTAGGTGGGACCCATATGAAAACTACCCCCTCGGTCTTCCTCCTCCCTCCAGTGGAAAGAAGCGCTCGCAAGCAAATTTGCTGAAAATACCACGTTGGATCCGCAATGTCTTTATCATCATCTCCCAACCCCAGGGGGACTTTGGGCGTCCTGACATTCTGGATCCAAAGGGCTGCGGGCCCAAAGCAAGAGGGACTGCAAGGCCCGGGGCTGAACCCCCCCGGGATTTTTGCCCCTTGACCCGGCCCTTTCCCTTTTCCTTTTCCCCGAGGCCTCAGTAATGGGCATCAAAAAAGCAAAAGGGAAAAAAATTTTTTTTTTTATTCATTTTTTTTGCCTTTTTTTTTTTTTTTTGTTTCCTTTTTTTTTTTTATTTTTTTTTAAAATGCCCTTTGACCCCCAAACCGCCCTTTTGTCCCTCCCAAAAAGGTTTTTTCAGGGAAAAAGGATTATCCCAGTGGGGGGGTACACGAGTTTTCATTTGGGCTGCTTCATGTTGGGGGATTTTGATTTATGCTGATGGGCGAATTTTTGGGGCCCTGACTGGGAGGACAAGGAGGGGAAAACTGCTGGATGCAGGTTGCTTAACATGAAGAACAGATTGGCGACGCTGTTCGTTAAAAAAGATTCACAGGGCCCTGACCCGCGATGACAGGCCCGACGGTCCTTGCCCAAATGACGATTTTGCTGGCATGCGTGTTGTTTGCCAGAATGGGGAAAGGGGGGCCCTTCTCTCGTACCTCTTAAACCCTTTTCCTAAACCCCCCCCCTTTTCTCCTTACCACCTGAATTTCGCTCCTTTCGAAAAATAAAAATTTTTTAAGGTTTTGGAAGAGTTTTTGGGAAAATCTCTTTTTAAAAGCCCGGGAAATCACGCTATTCTTTTAATCCCCCAAAAAACAAAAAATTGCTGGATTCAAATTTAAATGAAAGGTGGCTCTATCAACAAAGCAGGCCTGCGCCAAAGTGAAAAAAAAACCGTATCTAAAAAGTATACGGATAATAAAAGGTTTTTTTTGGCCCCTTAATTCACTGTGGTAAATAAAAAAATTGCTTTGTATTCAAAATTAAATTGAAAAGTAGATTATAAAAACAAAGCTTGGACTGCCAAAAAGTGAAAAAAAAAAAACACCTTTCTGAAAATTTTACGGAAAATAAAAGGGTATTTTTGGACCTATCAGTCACCTTAGTGACTAAAAAGTTGTTTTAAAATTTTAACTGCAAGGTGGTTTTCAACAAAGCTGCCTGCGCCAAAGTGAAAAAAAAACACGTATTTGAAATTTAAAAAAAGGGATAATAAAGGTATTTTTTGGCCCCTTCAATTCCCCGTGGTGACACAAATTGCTGTTTTAAAATTTTATCTGAAAAGTAGATCTACAAAAAAGCTTGATGACCAAAAGTAAAAAAAACCCCTGTTGAAATGAATACGGTAATAAAAGGTATTTTTGGCACCATCAGTACACCTGTATGACTACAAAGTTGCTGGATTCAAATTTTAACTGCAAGGGGGCTCTATCAACACAGCGGGGCCGCCCCAAAAGTAAAAAAAAACACGTATCTGAAATGTATAGGGGTAAAAAAAGGGTATTTTTTGGCACCTTCAATTCACCTGTGGTGGATCAAAATTGCTGTATTTAAATTTAACTGCAAAGTAGATCTATCAACATAGCTGACTGAAAAAAAGTGAAAAAAAACCCCTGTTGAAATGTATAACGTTTTAAAGGTTTTTTTTGGGCACCTATCGTCCCCCTGGGGATACAAAATTTGCTGGATTCAATTTAACTGAAAGGGGTTCTATAAAACAAAGCTGGCCTGCCCCAAAGTGAAAAAAAACACGTATTTAAAATGTATAGGGGTTTAAAAAAAATTTTTTTTTTTGGCCCCTACCAATTCCCCTTTTGGTGACTAAAAAATTGTGTATTCAAATTTATCTGAAAAATAATCTATCAACAAAGCTTGATGCCCCAAAAGGAAAAAAACACTTGTCTGAAATTATCGGATAATAAAAGGTATTTTTGGCACCTATCAGTCCCCCCTTAGTGACTCAAAGTTGGGGATTCAAATTTAACTGCAAGGTGGTTCATCAACAAAGCTGGCCTGCGCCAAAGTAAAAAAAAACACGTATTTGAAATGTTACGGGTAATAAAAGGTATTTTTTGGCACCAAAAATTTCCCGTGGTATAAAAAATTGCTGTATTAAAATTTATCTGCAAAGTAGATCTTAACAAAAGCTTGACTGGCCAAAAGTGAAAAAAAACACCCCGTCTGAAATGTATACGGAAAATAAAAGGTATTTTTGGGCAATATCAGTACACCTGTAGGACTACAAAGTTGTGGATTCAAATTTAACTCAAGGTGGCTCTATCAACACAGCTGGCCTGCCCAAAGGGGAAAAAAACAGTATTAAAAGTTTAAAGGGGATAAAAAAAAGGTTTTTTTTTGGACCTATCAATTTTACCTGTGGTGACTACAAAATTGCTGTTTTTAAATTTAATGAAAAAGTAGATCATCAAATACGGGATTGACCAAAAGGAAAAAAAAAAAAAAACCTGTTGAAATGAAATAGGAAAAAAAAAGGATTTTTGGCACCTATAGTACACTGTGGTGACTAAAAATTTGCTGGATTCAATTTAACTGCAAGGGGGCTCTATCAAAACAGCGGCCTGCGCCAAAGGGGAAAAAACACCCGTACTGAAATGTATCCCCGGGTTTTTTTAAAAGATATTTTTTGGCCCTATCAATTCACCTGTGGGGACACAAAATTCTGTTTTAAAATTTTTAACTGCAAAGTAATCTAACAACAAAGCTTACTGCCCAAAAAATTAAAAAAAAAACCCTGTCTAAATGTAACAGTAATAAAAGGTTATTTTTGGCCCCTATCAGACCCCCTGTGGTGACTAAAAAGTTGCGGTTTAAAATTTACTGCAAGGGGGCTTACAAACAGTGGCCTGCGCCAAAATAAAAAAAAAAAAACTATTAAAAAGTATGGGGGATAAAAAAAGGTTTATTTTTTGGCACCTATAAATTACCTTGGGAACTATAAAATTGCTTTTTTCAAATTTAACGCAAAGGAATCTATCAAAAAAGCTTGAAAAAATGAAAAAAAAAGTAAAAAAAAACCCCTGTTTGAAATTATACGGTTTAAAAAAAAAAAAAAGGTATTTTTAGCAACTATCAACACCTGTGGTGATACAAAATTTGCTGGATTTAATTTTAATAAAGGGTGGCTCTATAAACCCAAGAAAAGGCGCCCCCAAAATTAAAAAAAAAACACGTTTTGAAATGTATACTGGATAAAAAAAGGTTTTTTTTTTTTGGCCCCTAAAAATTAAACTGTTGTGACTAAAAAATTTGCTGTTTTTTCAAATTTAACTGAAAAGTAGATCATTAACAAAGCTTGCTGCCCAAAAAAAGTGAAAAAAACACATTCTAAATGTATTGGATAAATAAAAGGTATTTTTGGCACCTACCCAGTACACCTTGTAGTGACTAAAAAGTTGTGGATTAAATTTTTTAAACTGCAAGGGGGGCTCTATTAACACAGGGGCCTGCGCCAAATAAAAAAAAAAAAACACGTATTGAAATGTATCGGGTAATAAAAGGTATTTTTTGGCACTACAACCTAGGGTGACTACAAAATTGTGTTTCAAATTTAACTGCAATTTGGGTTATATAAAACAAAGTGGACGGGCAAAATTGAAAAAGAACACCTATTGAAATGTAGATAAAAAAGTGGAGTTTTGCACCTAAAAAAATCACCTCATTTACAGAAAAGATTGTATCCTAATAAAAAGGAATGCAATGTCCAAACAAAGTTTGGCTGTACAATACCCAGTACCCTTTTTTAAAAAAAATTGTCGTGTTCACCCACGCCCCCCCCCCCAACACCCTCCTGATTTTACAGCGGTAAATTCTCTCCCAAAATACCTAAAATCTGCAAATCTCGATTAATAACTTCTAAGGACACAGCAAAAAGTAAGCTGTCCTGTGAAAAAATAGAAAAATTTCGTGGGTTTGCTGAGCTGTTTGGACAGAGGCAGAGCCACGTCCTATGTATAGACGCGCAAAAATGATCATGAACGGGAAAAGGGCTGTTCTATAAAAAAACGAGTTCAGGATTTTTCCAGCCAATGCAACCATACACATCCCAGTCAGACGTCGCACACACATCTCACCCTGCTTATTCTGAAGCTATTTCTGCCCCCAAAAAATTAAGGACCCCAAAAAATGGCGCGATATTAAAAAAATTTGCACAGTTTTTTAACCTAAATTATCGGTGATCAAAAAAATCTGTCAAATAAATACCGTGCCGATTTCAACTTTGTCGATAACAATCGTTCAACACTAGTTACCACGAATCGCCATGAACTTCGGCTTCATTCAGAATCGAATTTTCCCTGAAATTCGAAACGAATTCCACTTTGTCAGATTCGATTCACTCATCCCTAACTGTAATTCATAGCTCTCATGGAGCTATGAATTACCTATGTCTTCCCCGACACGTATTGAATGCCGGTTGAAAGAAGTGACAAGGATGATAGAAGTGAATGGGGCTGCCCCTCCCTTTGCACTTTAGAAGGATGCACTGGCCAGCGTGTACTTCTAAAACGCCCGGCATAACACCTTTCCAAATGAAAAAAAAACACACCAAAATGCACTGTTTTTTACTGGACAACCAGATTCATATATAGCCAAAGAATATTTTTCTTTAAAGCATATCACATGATCCTAAAAAAAGAAAAAAGGTCAAGAACTCTGAAATGTGCATATCCATAGATGCAGTTATATATTTTCTTTAAAAAGTCTAAATTTATGGGGTATTTGTATCCCACTGCACAACATACTCTGCAATTAAATTACATACCTCAGTTTTCACTCATCAACATTCATGACATACTAATTTTTGTAAAATAGCTGTGGAGCCAATATGCTTACTATACTGCTTATGACGAAATTCGCTGAAGGTTTTATTTCCAAAATGGAGTCCTTTTCAGACTTTTCATTACACTAGTGCCTCAGTGAATTTGCAAATGTTACATGGTGCTAGAAAAGTATTCCAGCAAAATCTACCCTCCAGAGGCCAAATGGAGTTCCTTTCTGAGTGCTTGATCTGTGTCTTTGAAACAAAATTTTTATGAATAGGACATTGACTATCGCTGTCTTTTACAGCAGCATGACCCCAAAACCACAAAAAATGCCCTTATGGACATTCAGAATAAAATTTGCAAAAAGAAATTAGTATTTGAAACAAGATTTTTGTGAATAGGACATTGACTATCGCTGTCTTTTACAGCAGCATTACCCCAAAACCACCAAAAATTAGCTTATGGACACTCAGATTAAAATTCGCAAGAAGAAATTAGTATTTGAAACAAGATTTTTGTGAATAGGACATTGACTATCACTGTGTTTTACAGCAGCATGACCCCAAAACCATCAAAAATGCCCTTATGGACACTCAGAGTAAAACTAGGAAGAAGAAATGAGTATTTGAAACAAGATTTGTGTGAATAGGACATTGACTATCGTTGTCTTTTACAGCAGCGTGACCCCAAAACCAGCAAAAATGACCTTCTGGACACTCAGAATAAAATTCACAAGAAGAAATGAGTATTTGAAACAAGATTTTTGTGAATAGGACATTGACTATTGCTGTCTTTTACAGCAGCATGACCCCAAAACCTCCAATAATGCTCTTATGGACACTCAGAATGAAACTTGCAAGAGGAAATGAGTATTTGAAACAAAATTCTTGTGAATAGGATATTAACTATCACTGTCTTTTATAGCAGCATGACCCCAAAACCACCAAAAATGCCCTTATGTACACTCAGAATAAAATTTGCATGAAGAAATGCAGACAATTCACGGGGAGGCCCAGATGACGCTGAACGCTGACAGTCGGGCCGAAGCAGGGTGCAAATGCGGGAAGTGTGAGCTAAGACGTCAAGCTTTCCCCCCCCCGGGGGGGACAGCCCCAAGCCGGGGTATGCTTGAGAAATGTTTGCCTATACAAAAGCACTTGCCCCACCATATAAATTCAAAAAAGCCTTAATAGCCCTCACTCCTTAGTTTAAAGCAACAAAAAAATTTATTTTGCAAAGGATATTTCAATTACCCCAAAAACTTTTTGGGGAATGGGCTCAAGGAGCCAGGTTCCTTTCCATGAGTGTGGACAAGGAGCTTTATTGGGAATGTGGTGATGCCCCAGTTCCCCCAGGTGCCCTTTTCTTCCTTTTTTTTTTTCTTCCTTCGTTTTCCTTGATGTCTGGGGGAAAACTATTTGTTTTTGGAGTGGCAATGTGAGTTTGATTTTTTTGGGGAAAGGGGATTTTACCCTTGATCTGCTTGTTCCTTTTATACCCCAGCATGCTGTTTAACATTGTAACCCCTGCCAGCTTCCCTTGATCATTTTGGGGCATGCCTTTTGTATGGTGCCCATACCCTTAAGGTCACAATTTTTCCCCTTTCTTGTAGGCGTGCATGTATGTTGAAAAAAGGCAAACTCCATTTTTAGGGAAGGGGTTTGGGAAACATGTACGGGGTTCCTGTTGTGTTAATTTTTTTCCCCTTAAAAATGGGAGACGGGGGAAAGAGGGAAACCCATTTTCCTTCTCCTTTTTGAAGGCATCAGCGATTGGGCGCAGAGCAACAAAATATCTCTTGATCTTTTTAAATGCCTTCTGACCCCAACCGCATTGTTTCATAAAAAACCCTTTTCAGAATATGGATTATTAGGGGGGTTTTGTTTCGGGTGACATGGGGCCCATCTTTGCTTCAGTTTGGGATGATGTGATTTTGTTTGCCCAAAATTTGGGGCCCGGGTTGACTGAGAGGAAGAGGATTTAAAAAAAACCACTGGATGCGGGTTGTTTAAACCACCGAAAAACAAGGGGGCGCCGCCCCTTCAGAAATGAAAAATGCACGGGAGTGGCCAATATTAAAAATTTGACGAAAAATCCCCAGTTAAAAACCCCACATTTTTTTTATCAAAGGACCTGGATTAAGCTGTTTTTGACAGCACCATGACCCAAAAAAATTAGAAAAAGGGCCCTCTTCCGGACCTTTGGGCCCAAAAATTGTGACGAAAAAAAATTCCGGGTTAGAAGTTGATCAAAATTCTTTTAGGAAAATTCCAACCCATTTTTAAAAATTTTCCCCCTTTTCGGGCCCTTTGGGAAAGTTAAAGGGATCTGAAAAATGAACCCATGGGGCAAGATCAAAAATGTGGGGGGAAAAACAAGGGAAAGCCATGCGGCTAGTATAAAATTTTAACACCTTAGTCACCGGGGGGCACGCTCGGGGTTTAAAGCCCTTCTCCATTGTACAGGCTTTCCTGCAGTTTGTTGGGAAATCGATTTTTCCGAGACTTTTGAAGAAGTCAGTAAAAGGGGAAAACCCTTATATCGGGGCAGGGGGTTTTTAGGGGGGAGAACCGGGCTGAGCAGCCCCCTTTGAAAAAAAACCCAAAGGAAATCCTTGCTGCAAAACCCCTGTTTTCCAGGCAGACCATGTAAAAAGACACATGGATTCAGTAAAAAAAGGATGGGGAAGGACCTTATTGACACCCTGCGGGGAAAGCTACTAAAAAACCCAATTTTTGGAAAAATCCAGACAGAAAGGCTTTTTCTTCAGGGCCCCTTTCCACACATATGGGGTCCATTTTCATGTCGATGAGAGTTTCAAAATTCGGGTCAGTGTGGCTTTAAAAAAGAAAGCAAAAATTCTTTTAGTTGTTAATGATATTTTCCCAGAAGCGACTCACCAGAGAATGTTTTTTGCGGGCACCCACTTCAGTAAATCCACTGGGTCTATGCTCTGTTAATAGAGAAAATCGCTGCTTCCATCCATCCCGGGATCTCCCAGAAACTTTTCCGGCATTTCCTTTCTCCTGTTATAAAGCTAAAGAGTTGATGCCCAAAAGAAGATGACAAAGGGGCCCTTTTGTGGACTGGGATGGCAATCCCAGAAACCTTGCATTTTGGGCCTGAACATTACATTGAATTGGTTTTCAACTCTCCCTTAAAAAGGGAAGCCCTTGTAAAGATAAATCAGAAAAGTTCTTTTAAATTAACAAACAACCAACAAAGTACTTTTCCCCCGAATGTCATAAGGCTGACCCCTATAAAGTGTCTGGCCCCCTTTCAAAAAAAAAGATCACTCTCAAAGAATAGTAGCACAAAAAAAGGGAATACAACGGGGAGTTTTGTGATAAAAATTTTAAAAAAATTCTTTATTTCTTCAAAATTTTTTTTTTTTAAAAAACCATACATGAGGGGGGATAATGGGAAAAGGAACCGTTAACGGCAGGGGTTTCCCCAGGGTAGGTTTGTCAAAGGGGAAAAATACAGAAAAAATGTGACAAAAAAAGGTATATGTCAAACAAAAAGAGTATTTGAAGCTACAAGGGCTTGGCACTTAGCTTTATAAATAGTAAAAAATTCAAGTGAAAAAAAACCCCATAAGACATAATGAAGGGCCCATTCAAAAAGAGCTATGTAAATATAACACATAGGGCAGACAACGCCAGCACAACATATCTTTCCAAAAGTGCGGGACAGCAAGGGGAAAAAGCCCTGTCGACCCCGACCGGGTTTTCGCGTTTTGTTTGTTTCCCCGGGGGGGTTTGAGGTTTTTAAAATGCGCTTCCTCAATTGTTTAAATAGTATGGGTTCCTAACTACCCCCAACCTGTGTTGCTCCTAGCGAGGGCCGGCCGGGATTTGGGGGGACGGTGCAAAATTTCCCCCATTTCCCGGGGCATTTTCCCCGCGTTTACTGGCTTTCCCCAAAAAAATTTATCCCGGACATGCGCGTCGCGCTTCTGGACGCCGAAGTGTTTTCCCGGGGCCCCTATTCCCCCCCGCACCGGGCCATCCCGGGGTCAAAGGGGCTATTTCGCTCAAAACCACAAAAATTCCGGGGGCCCCCAAAAACCAAAATGACAAAAGGGCAGGAACTGCTTTGAAAAAACTAGCTGCGAAAATATAACAGTTTTTTTTTTTAAAAACCCCTTTTTATCCCCCATATATAAAAACCATGCATAAAATCTATTAACCACCCAAGTTAAAGACATGGGAAAATTTACATAAAATTCAAATAAAAGAAATATACTAGAAAAGGTTTAACTTTGTTTTTCCCAAAGTTTTGGTGCCATGATGAAATTTTTTTTAACATTTTCTCTTAATGTTCAGAGTTTGGAGAAAATATGCAAAGAAGTGGGGGGTTATGTAGAGGAACTCCCAACTTTTTAATCAAAAACATATAAGAAAAATTTAAAAAAAAAATTTTAAAAAACCCAAGGCCAACCCGGTGGGAATGCAAAAAAAAACTCAACAAAAAAAAAAATAATAAAACCAATTTTAAGGGGGGGATAAATAGGGGGGAGAGGGGAAAAAGGGAAGGGAAAGAAAAAAGGGTGCGGGGAAAAGGGGAAATTAAAAAAAGGATGCAAAGGACCTAAATTTTTCGTTGGGGGCCCTTGGGGGTTCAAAAAAATCTGGGGCCACAATCCACTTATTTTCCCACGTTTTTCCCCGGGCTGCTTTATATCACCCCCCCTAATCCCCCAAATGGACTATATCAATGCCCCGTACTTTCAAATAATGGGGATCACAATTATGGTCCCGAAAAAAAATTTTTTTGGAAGTGTTTTAAGTGACTGACATAAGGGGGAAATTTCCCTTAGCTGCAAAATTTTATCGCGTATTTTGTTCTCGTACACGTACTTTCAATTCACGTGTAGTTTTTTCCAATGTAGCTTTTTTAAAAGGGGAAAAAAACCCTTTTGCCATATATACTCCCTTTTTTTTGTTTTTGGCATGGGGAAAAATTTTGGGATTTTTAAATTCCCCGAATTCCATCTGATTTTTTAAAAAGGTGTCAGCCCTTAACCATTTTACAGCATGCAACCTTTTTCCCGGGCCAAGGGAAGGGAAGAAACCTTTTTTGGGGGCCTCTATTATGAAGGGAATTTCCGTTTTTGTACGATTATAATGGTTTTTAAAAAAGGTGATCACGAAAATTAGGTGCCCCCTTTTTCTTTGTGTTAGTAGGGGATATGTCAAAATTCTCTTTTGAAAATTTTGGGTGGGTTTTCAAAAAAACCCCAATGCTATTTAAAATCTCTCTCAATTTAAACCCCATTTTTTTTTTGAAATGTTGTGAAAACCCCCGGGAATATTATTATCACTCACCCTTTTAAAGGGGGGGGGGATTTCTAAACCCCCAAAAATTTGATTTTGGGGGTTCTCTTAGCTTTGTAAGCTTTTTTAAAAAGCCCTTTTTTGCTATTTTCCACGTTTTTTAAAAACCCTTTTCCCTGTGACCCCTTACCTGAAATTAAAAACTTAAAAATCACCAGAGCATTCCCTTTAAGCACCCCTTTAAAAACTGACCCGTGGGAACTGCTCTGATTTTTAGGGGGGTTTTAATGGAATAAAGAACGTAAAAGAAGGGCTTTAAACGGGGGGTTTCTTTCCTATATAAAACCGTCTGTATCATACCTACTTCATCAACTTCAATAGATATATCTAGGAATTGGGGGACCTTCTTCTTTTCAGTTTTTAAACGTAGTTTTTAAAATTTTTAAGGGAAATTTCTTTTGAGGGTTTTCCTGAACCCGAGCCAGCTGGGCCAACAAAACCCCTGCCATAAAAAAAAGCACTCCCTCGATGTACCTCAAACCCCGCATGCAATGTTCCACCCCCAAAAGCATTTCTTTGGAAGATCTGCCTTTTCCCCAAAAACCCAAAAAAAGAAATTTTCGTATTTCCGGGGGGCAAAAACCGCGCCAATTTGCTGTCCCCCGGGAAATTTGGGGTTTTTAGAAAAAATTGTCCCTGAAGACAAAAAACGGGTTTTGTGTTAGTATGAATCTTTAATAGATCAAGAATTAGTTTTCCCAGGTCTGGGTCAAAACGCTGGCCCTTTTGAAAAGGGAAAATCACCGCGGGTTTAAACCCTCATCATTTCAGATGCTTGTATAAAGGGCTTCGAAAATCTGCCGTAACCAGGTATGGTTTCCGGGGTGACATAGATCCCATCAATCACCTCAATTTCGGGGGTCGTGCCTGCAAAGTAAGATGGTAATAACCAAAAAGGGGGTTTTAAGTAATGAACTATAAATTTACTATGAATCACCCCAACCCCTCCTATCCCGGGACCGAACGGACTTTCCCCCCGGATTGTTTGGGGTCCTTATGGACCTTTGGAAAAAAATAAAGGGTTTCATTTTTGGGGGGATTTCACCAGAAAAACTCTCGAGGGGGTCCCTTTTTGGGGAAAAACCGGCTTCAAATGCCCGTTCATCTATATCCCCCCAAATTTTTTTGATTTAAAACTTCAGGTTTTGGGTTAGAATGGAAACTTTTGTATGGGTTTTTCTTTTCCCCGTAACTGGCGGAATGCCCCCCTTTTCATTTTGTCAACCGGCCCCCCAAACCCCTACATTTCCCCCCCCTTTGGTTTGGCAGGTTTGATTTTAAAAAATCTTTCATGTTCTGTAATTTTGTCAGTGCTTTTTTTTGTGAGACAGTAAAATTGTCATTCCAAAATCTGGAAGACAAAAAGCCTCATCTCTCAGTCACCAGTCTCACAAATATCTCTTTCCTGTGGCATAGAGACAAGGGGGGGGAAAATTTTGTCGACCGGGTACAGGGAAAAGAAGGAAAAATTACCCGTTTTAGGTCCCATTTACTTTGTTCTTGATATAATTCCCCCCAGAAAACGCAAAACCGCATCTCTCTCCCCCCATGAACATCAAAAACATGATTTTTTTTTCTTAGCGTGTAATTTTTTTAAAATAAGTTTTCCCGCAAAGGGGGTGCAGGGGCTTTCAACGCTGTTTAAAAAATTAAATGTGTTAAATGGTTTGGGAAGGGGGTTTGTCCTAAACCAACACTTCATCTTGGGGCCTCAGACAGCACATTGGGGGGAAGGTTTAAACACCTTTTTCTTCCTCCTTGTAGATCTATTTCTTCCCCGGGAGGGGGACGCGCCGCAACGGGGGGATTTCTTTTCCCTTATTAGATTGGGCCACCAATTTCCACTTGATTACCATTCAAATGGGGCTTTTCCGCATCTGGGATTTGCTTTTCCCTGTGATCTCATAGAGGGGTATCGATCCAGGGTCTTGGGCCGGGGTTGGGATCTATTTTTATCCCATCTATATACTCTCCCTGATTGCAGATTTATCAATCTCTTTGGAAAATTTTTTAGAAATTTTTTATCCAGAATTTTTTTTTTCCCCTTTACTGATCTCTTTGTCAAATCAGAATTTGGAAAATTTTTTCCCCTATCTTCCCCGTGGAAAAATTCCCCCTTTCCCCCCCCTTTTAGATTTTTATATCTGTCATCTCTTTTTCAATACTCTCCAATGATACGTATTGGCTTGGGTAAAATAATTCCATAAAGCCTTTTGAACAGTTTTTTAGCCAAACCCCCCCCATTTTTCTTTTTAAATTTTCATCTTCAAAGGGGGAAAGGGAAAGGGGGTTTCCCGCAAACCCCAAGGCCTCGTGGTATTTAAAACCCTTGGGCCTTATCTCCCCCATGAACGCTTTTTCCACCAAAGTCTTTTAAACTCTTATGGAGAATTTTCCCTTCCCAAATTTTTTTTGAGGTCTCGAAAATTTTCCCCATTGTCCTCCCTTTAAAATTTAAATTCGGGGGCATCCCCTTAAAAACCTTTATTTAAATTTTAGAGGGCCCCGGACTGAAACCCGGGGGGTCCGGGAAAACCATACTTTGAATTTGAGCAGGGCACTGTGAACAAAACACAGATATATGTTTTTCAATAAAAAACAAAGTACCCTTGCCCGAATTTTCTCATGGGTGAGGGCCCATAAAGGGGGGTTTTTTGGCCCCTTTCATCAAGATCACTCTCAAAACATAGTATGCACAACAAGGGAATTTCAACGAAGTATGTGAAACAAAAAATAAACAATCTTTATTTTTATCAAAAAAATTTTTTTAAAAACCAACATGTAGAGGTTTTATAGGGGAAGACCGATGTAAAAAGGCAGGGGTTCCCCCCGATAGGCTGTCTAAAAGGGGGGAAAAAAAACAGAGTATGGACAAAGGGAAAAGGGATTTGTTTCAAAATAAGGGGGGGATTTTTTAAGCTACAATGTTGGACACTTAGCGTTTTATAGTATAAAAATTAAAATAAGGGAAAACCCCAAAAACATAATTGGGGGAAGGGCCAAAAAACAAAAAGAGTATGGGAAAAATAACACTATGCCAAAAACGCCAGCACAACATATCATTTCCTAAGTGGCGGGCAGCAAGTGGAAAAGCCCCGTCGCCCCGACACGGGGTTTCGCGTTTTTTGCTTTTCCCCTGGGGGGGGAGATTTTTAATGCGCCCCCTCAATTTTTTTTAAAAGTTTTAGTTTCCCAACTACCGGCCCCTGTGTTGCTCCTAGCGCATGCGTGTGCTCGGGGGGCGGTTTCACAATGCCCCCCTTCCGGCCCGTCCCGCGTATGGGGCTGCCCAAGGAAAATTTTTCCCGGGAAAAGCGCGTTTGCGCGGGGCCCCGGACGCCCAAAATGGATTGCCGGGGCCCCCATTCCCCCCACCAAAGGCCCTGCGCGGGCAACAGGGCTATTTTGCGTCCCCACACAGCATCCTGCCTTTTTTTTTTCCCAAAACCAAAAAAAAAAGAAGCAGGTAAATGTGATAAATCTTTGCTGCTGAATTTTAACAGTTTTTTCAAACTCCATTATAAAACCCCATATATCAAACCACCCATAATATCTCATATAACCACCCATAGTTAAATATATAAAGACATGGGAATATTTAGCATACATCATAATACAGCATATACTAGACAAGCTAACAAGATTTTCCAAGTTATGGTGCCATGATGAAGTTTACATTTTTCTCTCTAGATCTTCAGAGTATGGAGAGTATATGCAGTAGAAGATGCGGTGATGTAGTAGGAACTGCCAACTGTTAATAAAAAAAATAAGAAGAAATTAAAAATAAAATTTAAAAAACAAAGGACAATCGTGGGAATGCAAAAATAAACTCAACAAAGAAAAATAATAAAACCAATCTTAAGGGGAGGATCTATTATTAACAAGATAGTTTACCAAAGTTTGAATGGTTCCATTGGAGGGAGCGACAGCACTGTATGGCTCCAAGAAGGTGCCCCAGAATATTTCATGAATTTGTTCCAACAGGAGAAACCTTGAGAAGTGATACAGGCAAAGTGGCATAATATGCTTTACCAATGGAATCAGGTGGACCCAAGTTCCATCATTAATCAGACAGGGAGAACTGAAGAGGAAGAAGTGAATTCCTATATCTACCAGTTTCACAAAATTGTAATGTTAAACCCCTATTTAGTACTTGTTATTTGGTCAAATAGAAAGGAACTTGGGTTGATGAAGGCATGAAAAATAATGTCTTGCTGTAATACAGCAGTGTGTATGATTCCTGTTTTTTTTTTTTTGTTAGTTTGTTTCTTGATGTTGTATTAATATTCTGTTATTTAGTGAAATAGTAGTAAACCCGTTGGAAAGGGAAAAAAAGAGCATTGTACTCACTGATCATTTTGGTGGGTTCTTCAAAACTCGCAAGCATGGTGCAGAGGTCTTTCACTTGCCTCCACTCTCGATGGCTAAAAAACCCCGAAGTCCACACCACTGCTTGTCAGGCCATATGCCACTTCATACTGCGTAATGGCATTGCGCTGGTGCCACAATCGCTGGAGCATGTGGAGGGTTGAGTTCCAGCGTGTTGCCACGTCAACAATAAGATGGTTGATGGGGAGGCCAAGTTGACGCTGTAACGCAGCCAGCCGGGACAAAGCAGGGTGCGAACAGCGGAAGTGTGAGCATAGACCTCGAGCATTTCTCAGCATGCAGTCAAGACCCCGGTAGCGCTTTAGAAATTTATGGACATTCATGATGTGTGCCAGGCAAGGGATGTGCTCCAGCCTACCGATCTTAAGGGCGGCAAGGAGATTTTGCCCGTTGTCGCACACCACCTTGCCCGGCATCAGGTTCTTGTCACCCAGCCACCACTCGGTCTCATTGCACAGAGCCGTCCACAGCTCTTGATCTGTGTGTTGATGGTCTCCAAGCCATATTAATTTCAACACGGCCTGGTTTCTCTTGGCACGTGATGCTATCCTTGAACTTGGGGGACAGACCCCTGCACCATCCCTGCAGTTTATAGCGGCCTTGACCGTGCTTACTAGTCCATGTATAGGTGGTCAGATGGACTTTGCTGGACACAGATGCAACCAGCATGCTGGAGATTTTAGCTGACACGTGGCTGGCCAGGGCAGAGACGGCTTTTTGGGAAAGGAAATGCCTGCTGAGCATCTGGTATTGGGGGCACACAAGGGCCATGACGTGGTGGAACCCATCTGTGTTCACCAGGCAGAAAGGCAACATTTCCAAGGCCAAAAGCCTGGCATTGCTGACATTCAGGCTTTTTGCTTTGGGATGTTTGGGGTTAAAGCGTTTCTTCTGCTCCCACACCTGGTACACAGAAGGCTGGCTGCTAGACTGACCGCTGTATGGCGTCAAACTGATTGAAGGAGAAGGGGTAGGCTGTGTCTCTGGTGCTGGTGATGGCAATGTGTGGCACTGGGGCTGATCCTTGCTCATGCCGCTGCGGGACATGGCAGCAGAGGAACGCTTGGTCTTGGAAGTGGCGGAGAAGACAGAGGGTGTCACAGTGGTTGGAAGCCAAGGACCTATGTGGCCTTTTTTCTCCAAGTGACTCCTCTTGGTTTAGATGCTTGCTTTATATGCATGTGCCTATTCATGTTCATGGTGGTTAAACACTTTAGATTCTTTCCTCTACTGGTGCGTTCACGGCAAATCCAGTATATGACGTCGCTCTGAGGCTTCACAGGTTCTGGACCTCTTTGACAGTGATAACCTAGTAGCGGTGTTTCCGTTGCCAGCACTGACCATGGCTGGCGGATTAATTTCAGGGGACTTGTGCGACCGCCCTCTCCCTTTCTGAGGCCGGACCCATACCGACACTACCCCATCATCTTCCTCCTCGTCCATTGATGAGGCGCTCTCAAGCAAATTCTGCTGAAAAGACCACGTTGGATGGTGACTTCCTTGTCCTGACATTCTACATCCTGGAGCTGCGGGCTACAAGCCACAGGCACTGCAAGGCGTTGCCGACCACCCGGAATTTGTGCCATCTGACCAGCTTCCTTCCCCTCCTCTGATGGCATCAGCAATTGGGCGTCAGAGCAGACAAAATCATCCTCTTTGGCCTCTTGATCTTTTGAAATGCCTTCTGACCCCACCCGCATTGTGTCATTAAAGAGGTCTTCAGAAAATGAATTATTCACAGTGGTGGGTACATGAGTTGACATTTGGGCTGCCTTTGCTTTACGTTGGACGAATGCTGACAATGATGATGACAACATTTGTGGCCATGACTGGGAGGACAAGGAGGTAAAACTGCTGGATGCAGGTTGCGTTAACCACTGAAGAACAGATTGGTGATGCTGTTCATTACTGAGATTCACAGGTAACCGACCAAATGATGACAGGCCTGCAACTGACGACGTGCTGGCTTGTGTGTTGTCCGTAGCACTGGAAGTAGCACCTTCTCTCGTACCTCTAGCTCCATGTCCTACACATCTCTTTGCTCGCTTACCACCTGTAGTTCGCTCCATGTTCAGAAAGATAAAATTTTAAACGGTCTAAAAGATTTTTTTCACATTCTCTTATTGAAAAACTGTACTGTAAAGACAGGAAATCACAAGTGTTCTTAAATCTCTCTAATTTCCAACTGCCAACTAGGATTAGAAACAGAATTGTTTCTATCGAATATCTGTGAAATGCCGTCTTGTGGAAGAACCGTAACACCAAATCAAGAGTGTTCTTCCTTCAGTCCCTGAGATTTACGACTGCCAAGTAGGACTCGAATTTGATATTTTTCACCAAATTATCTGACAAGTGCGCTATTTGCACAAGACTGACAAGCATGGATAACAATAGAACTTTTTTCTACGTTATATGGCTTAACGGGGTTGTCTCGCAACAAGGATTGCTTTTTATGTTAAAGATCTTGTAAAAACAAGTCACTTTGCAATATATGTCCATTAGCAGTGTTCTACCTATTCCTAGCTATCTCCTCTTGTATGCGCAGCATCAGCTCTTCAGGTCACTATAGCTACAGACCTGTTTGATCTATCCTGATAGGCTGCCAGCACTAATTGCTATAGCTACAGACCTGACTTTTACTGCAGCCTAGTAGAAACCAGTAAACACACCCCTGAATTCAAAGTGAAGCCAAGAAAACAGGACTGAGGTGAGATTAATCAATGTAATGAGACAACCCCTTTAAATGTGGTGTTTTCCCCTTACTGGCAACAAGCAAGAGTAAAAGTAGAACATTTTCCAACAGGTTATCTGACAAGTGCGCTATTTGCGCAAAACTGAAAAGCACGGATAACAGTAGAACTTTTTTCTACATTACATGGCTTAAATGTGGATTTTTAGATTTTTACCCCCACTGAGAACAAGCAAGAGTAAAGATAGAATATTTTTCACCAAATTATCGAACAAGTGCACTATTTGCGCAAAACTGACAAGCACTGATAACAATAGAACTTTTTTCTATGTTATATGGCTTCAATGTGTTTTTTTCCCACCACTGAGAACAAGAAAGATTAAAAATAGAATATTTTTCAACAAGTTATCTGACAAGTGCGCTATTTGCACCAAAACGACAAGCACGGATAGCAATAGAACTGCACCCAACAACAAAGGGACACGGTGAACTCAGTTGTGGTGGCTACTGGCAATACAGAAATGAAATACAGTTCTATTTCACAATGATTTCAGTGGAGAAATATATGTGCTGCAGGATCTTTCCCCCTCCCAAACCCCCACCCCAGCAGCTATACAGATCACTGGAGCTGTTTCAAAATCGTTAAATAAAACTAACTAGAATTGTCTAATTTTGCTTTACCCTAAGCTAACTAACTACTCTATCATGCATCCTTTTCTGTAGTAAAAACGCTGGGAAACAGTCTGTCCTAGCTTTGAAAAAAAGCTTTCCAGAGAGACAGCAATATGTTCTGTTTACAGAGTACAAGAGAATGACGCTGAGCAGGAAGTGCACTGACATACATAAAACAAAGTCATGTGTTTTAGCAGCCAATGAGATCCCTGCACACCCCATAGGTGACATTCTTCCCTGTGCTCTGCGCTAATTGGCTGGCTGGCAAAATTACAGGAAGCGCCGAAAATGGCGCGATTTAAATCTGGAATAACGATTATTGATCCGATTTTAAGGGAAATAATCGGATCATCGCAAAACCTTGATTAATATGATAATCGTGCTGATTTCAACTTTTGTCAATTTAATCTCTCATCACTACTCAACACCCCGAGATCCGCACCACTGCTTATCAGGTCATGCGACTAGAGATGGGTGAATTGATTCTAACAAAGTGGACTACGTTTAGAATTTCAGGAAAACTTCGGTTCTGCACGAAGTAGAAGTTTGGGGTAATTCGCGGGAACGAAGTGTGTTTTGTATTGCTAAAATGGCCGCAAGCACATGGCGTGACATGGGGAAGAGAACTCTGGGAAGAAGAAAGGAAGACCCTAAATGACACGTGCAGACATCAAGCCAATCAGAGACTGGCGGGCTTCTGCGACGTCACAGCACTATAAGTACGGACGCCATGCTCGTTCCTCACACTGCTCTCATTGTGCCCTAACATAAGCGGCTGCTGCAACAGCAGCAGCGGAGATCTCACACAATGTAAATAGCTTTTAACAGCAATTTGGGGGGAGGGGGTTGCGCAATTTTGGCGTTTCAAATTTTTTTTCTTCTACGGTGTTCAGCATATGGGATAAATGATGTTAGATTTTTATAGATCGGATTTTTTCGGACGCGGCGATACCTAATATGTGTGACTTTTTATTTTTTTAATGATTTTATTTGTAAAATGGGGAAAGGGAGGTGATTTGAACTTTTAATACTTTTTTGTATTTTCACTGTAACATTGAGTCCCCCTATGGTGCTTGACCACTAGGGGGTGTGATTGTTCATACAGCCTAATGCATTGCATAGGCAAAGCATAAGGGTGTACAAAGATGGCAGTTTCCCCACTTCCTGTCTACGGCCGTAAGTGGGGCAAACCAGGATATGGCAGTGACGGGAGCCTTCACATGGCTCCCCACTGCCAGGTCCGGTCGTGGGATCGCTGCAGCTATGCTGCGGCGATGCCGATGACCCTGACGATCGTCATTCATTCAGACGCCGCGGCCATCTTTGCCGCGGTGTCTGATGGGTTAAACAGCGCCAGCGGGCGACGCCACCCGCCGGCGCTGTTACTGACGGATGTTAGCGGCGATCAGCGTCCAGGGTCGTTAAAGGGATTAAGCGTGTTTGTGCTTTTATATTCAGTAAAATATACAGTGTTTTTAAATGCCAAAGACGAGTACATTTTTCCTGGTGATTTCTGGAGCGCAATTTATATCCAGGGGTTACCCAAGCCTGACAGTGGGTTCATTTGGAGTCAAATACAGGGTGTGTATTTATCATATACAGATATCTTCATTAAACAGTCTTTGAACAAACAATATGTCAGACAGAGAGGTGGCAGGCTCTTCACATGTGAGTGGCAGTGGCACAAACATTCGTGGAGCAGGCCCAGGTCGCAGCACAGTAAGGGGACGTCCCAGCAGGGGTCACTCGGTGAGGCCAGAACTGCCGGTATCATCTAGATGCCGTGTGTTGACCAGCAACCCAAGGGTTCTTGATTGGTTGACTAGTTCATCCACTTCCTCCCAAATTACATCTGACAACCCCAGCCAAGAGTCGGTGGGAAAGTCAGACACAACCCTTAGTTGGCATGGCCCGGGAGCGGGTCAGCGGCCCTCACCTGTCCTCAACCCGCCTCTGTCCCATCTGGTTCCCTCAGCCAGAGATCTACTACGTGGTCTGGGCTCAGCGCCACTATATAGCGAGAATGAACAATTTGAGGACAGTCAACAGCTACTTGGCAGCGAAGAAGTGGGGCCAACATCCCCTGCTTCTTGCAGTAGGCGGCAAAGTATGGATGTGGAGAGTGGCATGGGCGGTCATGATGTGAGGGGTCAGCCTTTGCATACCAAGACCGTTGAGGAGGACAGCAGTGAAGATTCAACAATAATCGATGATTCATCATCGTCAGGAGAAGAGGGCGTCGGCTTGTGCGTCAGGCAGTGGCGCAGCCAGCAAATCGGGAGTGTGGCCGTGAGTCAGCAGGGTAGCAGCAGTACGAGGTCGGGAGGCAAACAACCACGGGGTAGAAAACCCGCTTCGCAGGTCCAAGAAAGTAGCGACACAGGGGCTCAGCGAGGAAGCGGCAGTAGTAGTCACTCATTGCGGAACGTTGGTGGTAAAATCACCTGCTCGGTGGTGTGGCAGTTTTTTGCTAAGACACCGGAGGAGCTGAATATGGGTATATGTAGAATCTGTGGGCAGAAAGTGAAGCGTGGCCAGGGAGCTAACATTGGCACCACAGCCCTGTGTCAACACATGCAGTGTCACCATCCGGCGGCTTGGGAGAAACGTGGCTCAGGGGGCGACATGTCAGAAGATGCGCCTCCACACCAGTTTTAAGGCGCATTAAGTGAGTGTATAGTGCACCTGAATGAAAGAACCTGTCAAAAATCTGGCGTGTGGTATAACTTGCATAATTTAATTGATGCATCTAATTTAGACGCATAGCATAATTTAGGCGCATAGCATATCATTGCTAGCATATTTGATGCGCCTATTTTAGGCACATTCAAATGTGTCATGCCTGCCATATAATGCACATAGTTTTGGTGAATTACAGTTCATTTATATAAACGATAGGGCATAAACAGTTTTTTGTTATGCACACTGTGATACTAAATTTTTTTTTTTTTTTGGGATGATTGGCATTTTTAATGGGAAAAGCTCAGTCTGCGTGTCTTACTTTATTTTGTATTTGTTGTTATGGCAGCCCAGAATCGTCTATTGCAGAGTATATCTAGTGTCTATTGGTTAAATTTACTGAATACATTTAAATATGGTGGGCATATATAGCAAAGTGGGGGGAAAGGTGGACAAAAATGTCCTACTTACATTACCCACTATGTTGAGGCTCCAAAAAGGATATTAACCCCTTACTGACATTAGACGTATGGATACGTCCTGATGCCGGTAAGGGGCTTTGTAGCAGGGTCGCAGCACGATCCCGCTAAACAGCCTCCAGGCTTTAGCGTCTGATTGCAGCTAACACACAGCAGTTACAGCATGGGGGGCAAAGAGGGCCGCAGCATCTAAATTCAACAAGAAAAGGTGCCGCGCACCGTTCCTCTCTGCGATTGGGACATTAGTGGTGAGATCGCTGTGTCCTGATCGCTGAACATGGCAGCTGGAAGCCTTGTGAAGGTTTCTCGCTGCCATGTTTTCAATTTCCCCACTTCCGGCCCCAGGTAGAAAGTGGGGAAACTGGCATCTTTGTACACCCTAATGCATTGTATATACAATGCATTAGGCTGTATAAATGATCAAGCTCGCTGACGGTGAAAAAAAAAGTTTTAAAGTGTAAAATAAATTTAAAAAGTATTAAAAGTTCAAATCACCCCCCTTACGCCATGTTACAAATAAAAAAATTAAAATAATAAAAAAAGTTACACATATTCGGTATCCTTGCGTCCGAAAAAGTCTGATCTATTAAAATATAACATAATTTATCCAGTACGCTGAACACCGTAGAAGACTATTCTTCAATTTAGATAAAACATACAGTTGGTACGGAAAGTATACAGACCCTTTTACATTTTTCACTCTGTTTCATTGTAGCCATTTGGTAAGATCGAAAAAGTTACATTTTTTTGCTCTTTAATGTAATGTACAGTACACTCTGCACCCCATCTTGAAAGAAAAAAACGAAATGTAGATATTTTTGCAAATTTATTAAACAAGAAAAACTGAAATATCACATGGTCATAAGTATTCAGACCCTTTGCTGTGACACTCAGATTTAACTAACATGCTGTCCATTTAATTCTGATCCTCCTTGAGATAGTTCTACTCCTTCATTGGAGTCCAGCTGTGTTTAATTAAACTGATTGGACTTGATTAGGAAAGGCACACACCTGTCAATATAAGACCTCACAGTGCATGTCAGAGCACATGAGAATCATGAGATCTAAGGAACTGCCCAAGCAGGTCAGAGACAGAATTTTTGCCAGGCTCAGATCTGGCCAAGGTTACAAAAGAGTTTCTGCAGCACTTAAAGTTCCTAAGAGGACAGTAGCCTTCATAATCCTTAAATGGAAGAAATTTGGGAAGACCACAACTCTTCCTCGACCTGGCAGTCCAGCCAAACTAAGCAATCGTGGGAGAAGAGCCTTAATGAAAGAGGTAAAGAAGAACCCCAAGATCACTGTGGCTGAGCTAGGGAGATGCTGTAGGGAGATGGGAGGAAGTTCCACAAAGTCAGCTATCACAGCAGCCCTCCATAGCCGGGGCTTTATGTCAGAGTGTGCTGATGGAAGCCTCTTCTCAGTGCAAAACATATGCAAGCCTGCATGCAGGTTGCAAAAAAACACAAGAAGGACTCCCAGACTACGAGAAATAAGATTTTCTGGTCTGATGAGACAAAGATTGAACATTTTGGTGTTAATTGTACGTGGTATATGTGGAGAAAACCAGGCACTGCTCATCACCTGCCTAATATAATCCCAACAGTGAAACATGGTGGTGGCAGCATCATGCTATGGGGGTGTTTTTCAGCTGCAGAGACAGGACGACTGGTTTCAATGAGTGGAGGACAGAGGAGCCTCTTGAAGAAGGCTCTCTGTGAAAGCCAGAAATCTTGCTTTTTTGTAGGTGACCTAATAAATTCTTTCCAAATCAGACAATGGGATTTTCGGGATTTGTTTTTCTCATTTTGTCTCTCATAGTTAAGGTCTACCTATGATGTCAATTACAGGCCTCTCTCATCTTTTCAAGTGGGAGAATTTGCACAATTGGTGGCTGACTAAATACTATTTTTTCCCACTGTATATGTCTTTAGAGCCTTTGTACAACTGATAGTAATATGTAGTGGTCACATTTTGTCATGGTCTGGCAGTATTATTTGATCCTTAAGTAGTAATAGTTTTGGGACTTGGTATTTGTTGGAGTTTTTTTTCTTTAGTAACAATCATTCATATGGTATATTTGCTCCATATATAGGTGTATTTTTGGTGACTTATTTATTATACTGTCATAAGTAGATTAGCGCTTTTGAAAAAGCTAATTTGTCAGCGGCGATTTTCATTGTACAGTGCACTGCTGAGGTGATGGACAGTATCTATATGGAATACATGTAAAATTAGTGACAGGAACATACATTTTTTTCTCTGTAAAAATGCATGTCGCAGTTCACAATCTTGCGTGAAAAATGCTGTGTGAATGCAGCCATACTGAGCAAAACGTAACACAAAGGCCCCGGGGCCCCCCGGAAAGTTTTTGGGACCCAAAAAATTTGCCCCTTAGAAACACCAAAACCCCGGTGCATTAATGGCAGGCACGACAAAATTTTTAAAAGTGCCTAAAATAGGGGCATAAAAATAGCTAGCAACAAAATTTGCAAGCCCTAAATTATGAATGCGTCAAAAATTGGGATGCATCAATTATATTATCCAAAATTTTTTGACGGTTTTTTCCCATTGGGTTTCACTATACACTCACTTAAGGGCCCCTTAAAACGGCGTGGAGGCTCATTTTTTTCTGACGTGTCAAACCCTAGTTTTTAAAACCCCTTTCCCCTGCTACAGCCATTTTTGGGTTTTCCAGTTTTCCCCCCAACCCAAATCCCAAGGCCCCCCAACGGGTTTCATGTTTTCGGGATCTCCCACGGGCCCTAGGGAAATCCTGAAAACCCGGGACAGCCCAGAGCCCCTTTTTTTAAAACTGACATTGAAAAATAATTTTTTTGCCCATTTTTACCTATCCAATGTTGAGTTAGAAAAATTTTTTCCCCGTGACCACATTGGGCGCCCTTTATGAATGGCTTTTCGCCTGTTTTCTGGGGGTACCCCGGGCCGCCTCACCGGCCCGAATCCCGCTGTCGGACGCGGGGTTTGCGATGTTAGGGCGGGCGTTTGCCATTTTCGGTTTCGCCTCGCATAAAGGGGGTGGGGCAGTGGGCGGGGTGTGGGCGGGGTGTGGGCTTTTCCGGGGGCGGACAGGGTGCGCTCAAAAACTCCGAGGGCATGTACAACCCGGGGGCCCGGCCCAAAGTGCGGCGCATTGCACGCCCGCCACTCCGACGGGCAGACCTGGTTAATTCTGGTCTAAATGATCCGGCGGAGGTGAATGGAAAAACGAAACGTAACATTTAAGGGAAAAATATAGAAGATCGCAAGAGAAATTTGGCCCCCAGCTTTCCCTGCGGGATGGGAATGATTAAAAAAAAAACACCTTTATTAGGTGTAAAAAATAGGTTTTGACGATTATTTTTCGACAAAGTTGAAATCGGCAAAAGTTTTTATGTTGAAACGAAATTTTTAGAAACATCCCATAATTTAGGTTAAAAAACTTTGCATCATCATTAAAATCGCGCCCCTTTTGGGCGCTTCCTTCATTTTTTGGGGGCCAGCAAATCAGCTTACAGGGAAAAGGGGGCCCGGGGAGATGTTTTGTGGGGACCATGACTGGATGTAAAATGGGTTTTCCATTGGGTGGAAAAATCACATGACCCGTTTTACATAGAACAAGCCCCCCCTGTTTTTTATCATCAGTGTCCCCTCAGCGTCTCAAGCAGGAGGGGCGTGCGCTCTGCATGTGTCACAGAGAAAGCTCCCAACTGTTTTGCTTTTGACCTTTCCCAAATTAGTTAAATCAAGATAGGAAAATTTTTATGTAGTTTGGTAAAAGGGAAAATTTTAAAAAAGCATCTAAACCCCTGTAAAAGTCACGGGGGGGTTGGGGGGGGGCCCGGACCCCGGGCGAAACCCCGACAAAGCTCTATAAAGAATACTGGGGTATAGTTCACCAAACTTAGTGGGAGACATTGCTACTTTCAATAGCTTTTTTTATTAACAGTTTTTTATTGAAAATATTTTTCCCTTATATTTGGGGAGCCCGAAAATTATATTAGGATAAAACATTTTTTTTAGTAACTGCAGGTCTCTTTTTAGGTGCAAAACTCCACTTTTTAATTTTCAATATACATTTCAGATAGGGGTTTTTTTTCAATTTTGCCCCCCTCCAGTTTTTTTTTATAAAAAGCCACCTTGCATTTTAAAATTTGAATCCGCAATTTTGTAGTCAACACAGGTTGATAGGTGCCAAAAATAAAACCTTTTTTAATTTTCCAAATACCTTACAATATTGGTTTTTTTTTACTTTGGGGGCACTACAGCTTTGTTCCTTGAGGGCACCTTGCAAATTTTAAAAGGAAAACCCACAATTTTTTTTGGGCACCACAGTGAAAATTGGGAAAAGGGGCCAAAAAAAAACTTTTTTTTATCCAATACTTTTCAGATACGTGTTTTTTCACTTTTTCGCACTACAGCTTTTTTTTCATTAGGCACCCTTTTCACTTAAATGTGAAAAACAGCAATTTTGGGAATCCCCCACAGTGAAAATTTTAAAAGGGGCCAAAAAAAAACCTTTTATTATCTGGGAAAACAATTTCAGATACGTGTTTTTTTTTACTTTTGGGGGCACTACAGCTTTTTTTCATTTTAGGACCCCTTTCACTTAAAAATTTAATACAGCAAATTTTTTAGTCCCCCACAAGGTTTAATTTAAAAGGGGCCAAAAATTTCCTTTATTGTTCCGAATACATTTCAGATACGTGTTTTTTTCACTTTGGCGCAGGCCAGCCTGTGATCAGATCTACATTGCAGTTAAATTTGAATACATCAATTTGTAGTCAAAACGGGTAGAATTGATTAGGTGCCAAAAATACCTTTTTTATTATCCGAATACATGTACATATAACGTGTTTTTTTGCACTTTGTGCCCAGTCCAGAATTTGTTGATACGAGCCCCTTTGCAGTAAAATTTTAATCCAGCAATTTTGTAGTCCACCAAAGGTGAATTGACGTTGCCAAAAAAATAACCCTTTTATTAGACGAATACATAACGATACATGTTTTTTCACTTTGGCGCACTACAGATTTGTTCAATGAGTTACCATTGCACTTAATGTGAATACAGCAATTTTTGTAGTCACCACTGTGAATTGATAGGTGCCAAAAAATCACCTTTTATATCCGAATACATTACAGATTCTGTTATTTGCACTTTTTGCCCCAGTTCCATATTTGTGGATAGAGCCCACCTTGCAGTTAAATTGAATCAGCAATTTGTGTAGTTAACCACAGTGAAATAGATATGGTGGCCAAAAAAACTTTTACCTTTTTATTATCCGAATACATTACAGATACATTGTTTTTTCACTTTGGACGCACTACAGCTTGTTCATTTGAGGCACCTTCACTTAAATGTGAATACAGCAATTTTAAGTCACCACAGGTGAAATGAAGTGCCAAAAATCAACCATTTATTATCCGAAGTATATTACAGATACGTTGTTTTTTGTTGCAACTTTTTCGCCCATTCCAATTTTAGATAGAGCCACCTTGCAGTTAAATTCTAATCCAGCAATTGTGTTAGTTACCACAGGTGCATTGATAGGTGCCAAAAAAATACCTTTTATATCCGAATACATTACAGATACGTGTTTTTTTTGCACTTTGTTTTCCCAGTCCATATTTGGTTGATAGAGCCACCTTGCAGTTAAATGTGAATCCAGCAATTGGAAGATACCGACAGGTGACATTGATTAGGTGGGCTAAAAAAAAACTCTATATAATCCGAAATACATATACAGGATACGTGCTTTGTTCACTTGGCAAACTACAGCTTTTGTTCATTGAGGCACCTTGCACTTAAAGTGTAATACAAGCAATTTTGTAGTCACAACAGGTGAAATTTATAGGGCCAAAAATTACCTTTTATTATCCGAATACATTAACATATAACTTGTTTTTTTTCACTTTGCCTATCCAGATTTGTTGATAGAGCCACCTTGCAGTTAAATTTGTGTTCAGCAATTTGTAGTACCAACCGTGTGGAGTGAATTGATATGTGCCGAAAAAATACCTTTTATTATCCTAAAACATTACAGATTACGTGTTTTTTTTTCACTTTTGCCCAGTTCCAGATTTGTTGATAAAGCCACATTGTCATTAAAATTTGAGAACCACAATTGTGTAGAGCTACCACAGTGAATTGATAGTGTGCCAAAAAAAACCTTTTATATCTGAATACATATACAGATACGGTAATTTCACTTATGCGGCACTACAGCTTTGTTCAATGAGGCACCTTGCACTTAAATGTGAATACAGCAATTTTGTAGGTCACCACAGGTTGAATTGAAAGGAGCCAAAAATATCCCTTAATTTTCTCGAATACATTTCAGATACGTGTTTTTTCACTTTGTGCGCAGTCCATCAAGCTCTGGTTTGATAGGATCTACTTTGCAGTTAATTTGAATTACAGGCAATATTTGTGTCACCAACAGGTGCAATTGGATAGGAGCCAAAAAATAACCTTTAATAATCCGAGTACATGACATATACGTGGTTTTTTTTTCACTTTTTGCCCAGTCTCCAGATTTGTTGATAGAGTCCACCTTGCAGTTAAATTTGAATCCAGCATAATTTTAGTAGTCACCACAAGGTGAATTGATAGGTTTCCAAAAAAAGTACCTTTTATTATCCGAGATGACATTACAGTAACGTGTTTTTTGCAACTTTTGCCCATGCCAGATTTGTTGATAGAGCCTCCATGCAGTTAAATGTTGAAGTCCAGCATTTGTGTAGTTACCACAGGTGAATTGATAGGTGCCAAAAAATACCTTTTTATGTATCCAGAATACATTAAGATACATATTTTATTCACTTTGGCGCAACTACAGCTATTGTTCATTGAGGCTACCTTGCACTTAAATGTGAATACCGCAATTTTGTAGTCACCACAGGTGAATTGAAAGTTGCCAAAAGAATCCTTTTATTATCCGAATACATTAAGATACTTGTTTTTTTTTTCACTTTGGCGGCAACTACAGCTTGTTGTTCCTTGAGGCACCTTGCACTTAAGAAAGTAATACAGCAATTTTGTAGTCACCACAAGGTGAATTGTATAGGTGGCAAAAAAATACCTATTTTATTATCCGAAAATATTACAGAACGTGAATTTTTGCACTTTTTCCCAGTCCCCGATTTGATGATGGAGAGCCACCTTGCATTTTAATTCCAATCCAGCAATTGTTAGTTTACCCCAGGTGAATTGATAGTGTGCCAAACAAAATACCTTTTATTATCCGAATACATAACAGATAACGTGTTTTTTGTGCACTTTGTGCCCGAGTTCCAGATTTGTTGATAGAGCCAACCTTGCAGTGTAAATTGAATCCAGCAAGTTGTGTAGTTTACACATGATGAATTGTGAAAGTTCTAAAAAATATCTTTTTATTATATCCGAATACATTACATATACGAGCTTTTTCACTTTGCCAAACTACAGCTTTGTTCATTGAGGCACGCTTGCACTTAAATGTGAATACAGCAATTTTGTAGTCCACCACAGGTGAATTTGATAGGTGAAAAAAAATACCTTTTAATATTCCGAATACATTACAGATTACGTGTTTTTATTTTTCCCCTTTTGCCCAGTCCAGATTTTGTTGATAGAGCCACCTTGCAGTTAAATTTGAATCCATGCAAATTGTGTAGTTTTACCCCCCGGTAATTGGATAGGTCCAAAAAATACCTTTTATAATCCGAAAACCATTACAGGATAACGTGTTTTTTTTCCACGTTTGCCCCAGTCCAGATTTGTTGATAAAGCCACTTGCAGATTAAATTTGAATCCAGCAATTGTGGAGTACCACAATAGCAGGTGTAATTGATAGGTGCCGAAAAAATACTTTTAAATATCCGAAATACATTACAGATACGTGTTTTGTCACTTTGCGCACTACACTTTTTCATTGAGCACCATGCACTTAAATGGAATATCAGCAATTTTGGGTAGTTCACCACAGGTGAATTGATCAGGTGTCCAAATAAAAAAGCCGTTTTATTATCCGAATACATTACAGATACGTGTTTTTTTGCACTTTTGCCAGTCCAATTTTGTTTGATAGAGCCACCTTCAGTTATATTTGAGAATCCAGTACAATTGTCAAGTTACCGACAATTGAAGTTGATAGTTGCCAAAAAAAACCTTTTAATTATCCGAATGACATTACAGATACGTGTTTTTTCACTTGACTCACTACAGCTTTGGTTCATTGAGTCAACCTTAGCACTTAAATGTGAATGACAGCAATTTTGTAGGTCACCACAGGGTGAATTGATAGTTGCAAGAAAATACGCATAATATTATCCGACAATACATTACATATACTTGGTTTTTTTCACTTTGACATCCACTACACTTTGTTCATTGAGCACCATGCACTTAAATGTTGAATACAGCAATTATGTAGTCACCACAGTGAATTGATAGGTGTCCAAAGAATTACCTTTTAGTTATCCATATACATTTAACAGATAAGACTTGTTTTTTTTTCTACTTTTTGCCCAGTCCAGATTTGTTATAGAGCACCTGCAGTTAAAATGTTGAATCCAGCAGTATTGTGTAGGTTACCACAGGGGAAATGATAGGTATAGGCCATAAAAATGTAACTCTTTATTATCGCGAAAACATTACGAGATACACGTGTTTTTTTTTTTTCACTTTTGCCAGTCCAGATTGTGTTGATATGCCAACCTAGCAGTTAAATTTGAATCCAGCAATTGTGTAGTTACCGACAGGAGAATTGATAGGTGCCAAAAAATACCTTTATTTATCCGAATACATTACGAGGCTACTTGTTTTTTTCACTTTTAACGGATACAGCTTTGTTTCAATGATGCAAATCCTTGCAGGCTTAAAGTGTGAAAACAGATAGCAATTTTGTAGTCCACCAAAGTTGAGATTGATAGGTGCCAAAAAATACCTTTTATTATCCGAATCACATTACAGATATGTGTTTTTTTTCACTTTTGCCAGTCCAGATTGTTGATAGAGCATCTTGCAGTATAAATGAATTTTAATCCAGCAATTTGTGTTAGTTTACCACAGTGAATTGATAGGTTGCAAGAAAAATAACCTTTTATTATCCGAATACATTACATATAACGTGTTTTTTTCACTTGTGCACTATAAAGCTTTGTTCAGTGATGCACCATGCACCCTTAAAGTGAATACAGCAATTTTGTTAGTCACCACAGGTGAATTGAAAGGTCCAAAAATACCCTTTTATTTTCCGAATACATTTCAGATACATGTTTTTTCACTTTGGTCGCACGCCAGCTTTGTTTGATAGATCACTTTTGGCAGTAAATTTGAATACAGCATTTTTGTAGTCCACCACACCAGGTGAATTGATAGGTTGCCAAAAATTACCTTTGTATAAACCGAATACATTTCAGACACGTGTTTTTTCCCTTTGGAGCCAGGCCAGCTTGTTGAATAGTTCTACTTTTGCAGTTAAATGTTGAATACACAATTTTGTAGTCATCACAGGTTAATTGAAAGGTGCCAAAAATACCTTTTAGATATCCGTATAGCATTCCAGCACAGTGGTTTTTTCACTTATTTGGTAATTCAAGCTTTGTTGATAGATCTACTTTGCAGTTGAATTTGAATCCAGCAATTTTGTTTTGATTTTGAGGTAGTTATAATAGCTGTGATTTGCCGCTTTTAATTGCAAAACTCCTTCCATAACCTTCTCAAATTTTTAATATTTTCTGAACATGGAGGCGAATTCAGGTGGTAAGCGAGCAAAGAGGAGGTGGACAATGGAGGTAGAGGTACGAGAGAAGGTGCTCCCTTCCAGTGGCAGCGACACACGCATGCAGCGGATCGTCATTTACGAGGACCATCAGGGCCCTTTCATCGCTTGGGATCAAGGGTGCCCTGTGATCTCAGTAACGAAAAGAGTCGCCAATCTGTCTTCAGTGGTGTTAATGCAACCTGCATCCAGCAGTCCTTACACTCCTCGTCCTCCCATTCCCACGGCCACAAATTACGTCATCTGGCAACATCAGCATCCGTCCAACATGAAGCAGACCCAAATGTTCATCTCGTGTACGCCACCACACTGTGGGACATTCCATTTCTGAAGACCGTCATTGCATTTTGAAACCAAAATGCGGGGTTGGTGGTCATAGGCATGTTAAAAGATCAAGAGGCTAGAAGAGGATGAATTTTCCTGCTCTAGACGCCCAATTACTGATGCATCAGAGAGGAGAAGGAAGCCGGTCAAGTCGGACAAAAATCCCGGTCGGTCGGCAAACGTCTTTGTAGGTTCCCTCTTTGCTGGTAGCCCTCAGCTCCTGGAATGCAGAATGTCAGGACGACCAAGTCCACCCTGTGTTGTATGATTATGATGACTACATAGCGGATCAACTGGTCTTTTCAGCAAATTGCTTGCGACGCTTTTCATCACTGTACGAGGAGAAGACGATGGTGTAGTGTCAGTACGGGTTCCGCCTCAAAAAGGGAGAGGGCGGTCGCAGATGTCCGCTGATATGGATTCCGCCAGCCACGATCAGGCACAAACCCTGGGCTCCACGCTTATCGCCGTCAAAAAAGGTCCATGACCTCCAAGCCTGGCCTTCCTTTGAGCAGCCTCTGATTCACCCACGATGTCATATGTCCGCCTTGCCATAAACGCAGAAGTAAGTCAAGAACCTTTAGGTTTGTTTAACCACCAACAAACATGTCTAGTCACTATCAGACGTAATGCATGAAAGTTGAAATGGGAGGCAACACTTGTGCCAGAAAAAGGCCAGTCCGACGCCTGGCCTCACACCATGTCCCCGCCTCCCCCGTCCTCCGCCACCACCAAGCGTTACTCAGCTGCCCATTGTCTCCTCAGAGTCATGATCAGGGATCATCCTCCGCTTCGCCTCCACCGTCGCCCAGTACCACCAGCAAACCACCAGAAGACTCCATCCTACCCCTTTTCCTCCCGCCAGTTTTTGATGGACCTGCATGCCCATAACAGACGGCCATTCCTGGCAGCCAGCTTCTGTCTTCCAGGTTTGAGCAGAAGAAACACTTTAACCCAAACCAACCCAAGCCAATAGCCTGAATGTCCGCATTGACAGGCTTTTGGCCTTGGAAATTTTTCCTTACCATCGAGGTGGTTACACAGAACGGTTAGCCACATCATGCCCTTGCCTGCCCCCAATACAGATTCGAGAAGGCATTATACTTGCCAAAAAAAGCCGTCCCTTGCCGCTGCCAGGCCACGGTCATCTAAAATTTCAAGCGCTTTGTCTGCATCGTGGCCGGAAAAGTCCATCAGACCACCGACACATGGAGCTATAAGCACGGCCAGGCCCGCTATATACTCTGGTGACAGTCTCACATGGGAGAGCAGTGTGGATGTCTCTGGGGTGACGGTGGCTCTCCCAGGTCCTCGGCTCAGCGCTCTTCAAAACCGTCAAGGATGGTGCAGGTTTCTTTCCTCCCAAGGTCCTAATGGTGCATCACGTGCCCAGAGAAACCAAGGCCGTGTGAAATTAATCTGTCTTGGAGACCGTCCACACACAAGGTCATGAGCTTTGACGGCTCTCCTGCAACGAGACCGAGCGCTGGCTTTGCCAATAACCTTTGTGCCATGCAAGGTGGTGTGCGCTAACGGGGGCGAAATCAAGCTGGCCGTGCCCCCTTAAGAATCGGTAGGCTGGAGCACATCCATTGCCTGGCACATGTCATGACCTTGTCGTCCAGAAATTTCTAAAGGCTACCCGGTCTGGACTGCCTGGCCTGAGAAAGGCTCGAAGTCTAATTGCGCACGTTCCGCTTTCCGCACCTTGATTCGTCCCCCGCCTGGCGCGTTGCAGCGTTCGCTGTCGGTCCCTGTCCCGGTCAACCGTCTCATAGTAGAAGTGGGCAGACACGCTGAATTCCACCCTCCACATAGCACCAGCGATTGTGGCACAGCTCAATGCCATTACAGCAGTACGAAGTGACACATGAAGCTTGACAAGGGCAGCGTTGCGGACCTAGTGGGTGAAGAGGCCAGCCGAAGGGGAGGCAGGTGAAATGAAGCTCTCGCACCATCCTTGCCAGTTTTGAGAGCCACCAAAATGTCAGTGAGTCAGACGATCCCATGTCAGCATGAGCATTGTGTATACTTTTAGTCTGGAACGATCCTTGGACACTCTGAAACAACCAGTCCCCTCCAATCGACTGAGTATACAGGACACAGATGCGACACGAGGGCCCTTTTCTCTCCGTCAAATCCACGAAGGCCCGACATTTCACTATTTCATCGGATCCCCTCATTATGCAGTGTTTCGGGTCCATGGCTAGTGCAAGGTGCGATCACTCTTAGGGTGCATCATCTCCAGCAAGACAGTGCTGTGTTTGAAGCTGTGTCGTTAGGAAAGCGGTAAGAGATGTAGGGGTGTATTCCTAGACACCGACGTTACCGGACGTCCCTGCCTGAAAGAGGTTGGCGGGCGGAAATTTGAGGCGGAGAGGAAGATGAGGAAAAGATCAGTTTGCTAGTGCACCTCGACCCAGATGCTTGGGGAATCAAGGCTCCATCTCTCACATGAGTGCTTGGATGCGTCATTTCCTCAACATGAACCTCCTCGCAATAAGGCCATCAAAATGAACCAAAGTTACTACTGGGTGGCCACCTCACAGATTCCCCCGAGTACAAAACAAAAACTCAAGCACTTTCCTTCCACCCACCCAAATAGAATGAGGAAAAATGCCAGGAAATGGAGACCTTGCTGATTGATCAACAGAGACAGTCTGTTTTCGTCTGCTGCCTTCATCAACGTTCTTCAAATGTCCACGGTGGAACAACGCCACGACGTGACAGCAGTAGAAATGCCCACAGTAAGCCGTAGCGTGCAGCAGCAGCAGCATGCAAGGTGCAGAAGCCTAAAGTTGATCTCTGGCAATCTCTTTAATTTACGCTAACCGCCTCGCCAACACATGCAATGCAGGGAACACCATCCAACATACATACAGACCAAGCTTAAAGATACATGGTGCACGACGATCAGCGTCTCAAACACCGATGTTTCTGTATGTGTTTTCCGACCCAAATAGTATTCTGGGTATCCAAAGTGGACGAATGGCCCGTGCTCGCTCGCCACGCAATAGAGTGTTGTCCTGACCAGCAGGCAAGCTGTCATAGTCTGTAGGCGGGGACCAGTCATCTAACAGAGGAGGATTCATTACAGACAAACGCATCCGTGCTTTCCACAGAGAAATGTTGATCGTTGACCTTTCAATCAAGATGAATCAGCACTGGGGGACGGATCTCTTGATGATGTTGTTTGCCGGCCGCCAATTGCCGAGGTCACCGATTAGTTGCCCGGTCTACTTCACATTCCTCTTCAACAGTAAATGATCCTCTTGAAAACATTTTTTTAAATGATCATTTCTTACTGCAGTTTTTATTCTCTTTTCCCAACAGTTTCATTTTGCTGGTTTTTGTCGTGTGATGATGAGCAGTAAAAGACAGCAAAGTTTTCTGACAACACCGTATTCCATTTACTCTCACCTTTAATCTTTATAAGTTTTCGCATTGTCAATGGTTTTGAGGTCATGTTGCCTTGTTGAGATACAGCTTAAAATTAAGGTCCTTTGGAACAGAAATGTGCTTTTAAGTGGCATTTCTCCCATCACAATTTTTAATAGTGCTGAAAGGACATATTTATAATTTTTTGGGGTCATGTTTTGCTGGTGAGATACAGCAATAATCAGGTCCCTCCTTTGGTAACAGAAATGAGGCTTTTAAGTGGCATTTCTCCTCACCAATTTTTTAATAGTGGCTAAGAAGTCCCCATATTTATAATTTTTTGGGGTCATGTTGATGGTGAGATACAGCAATAATGCATGGTCCTAGTGGAACAGAAGATGTGGGCTTCTAAGTGGCATTTTCTCCCTCACAATTTTTAACAGTGGTGAGAAGTCTTTTTATAATTTTTTGGGTCATGCTGCTATTGAAATGAGCATCATTACCAACTAAAGTACTATATATAAAAAAAATGCTGTTTCTAACAGACATATTTCTTCACAAATTCCTAAAGTAGGCTCAAGGGTCATGCTTTGAATTTTTGGTTGGCATTTTGCTGTGACATGCATCTATAGCTACAGTGTCCTAATTATAAAAAAAAATGTTTTTTCTAACAGACAGTGTTTAGTTCTTCCACTAATAATTGTCCCAAAGTGGCACAATGATCATGCTTTGAATTTTTGGGGGCAGTTTTTCTGTGACATGCAGCTATACAAAAGTGTCCTATAGATAAAAAAATTTGTTTCTAACAGACCATTAGTTCTTCACGAATTGTCCAAAGTGGGCTCAGGTTCTCCTTTGAATTTTTGGGGGCATTTTGTCTGTGACATGCAGCTATAACTACATGTCCTATTATAAAAAAAAATGTGTTCTAACAGACATTTTGTTCTTCACAATTGACAAGAGTGGCTCAAGGGATGGATGCTGTGGACATAAACAGGAATAGGATAGGACACTGTTTAATGGACACATATTGCAAAATGAGGCTGATGTTTTTTGTGCAATATCTTTATATAGTCTATCAAAGCCCCTGTATTGAGACAACCCATTTAATTACAATAAAAAAGAGAAACAAATACCATGGTGTGATTCCATCCTATCTTAAAAATGTGTTTCTAGAATTAAACTACCTAAAAAACTTGCATGTACAAAATAGCAGTTAAAAAAATTCCCTCAGAATTAATACAAGGGAGGTACAGGGAAAACTTGACCATATGTAGGTTATTCAAGGACATGGATATGGAACACGGACAGAGAACAAAGTACTAGAAACAATTTCCTCCATCACGTGAGTAAAATGAGAAAAAAAAAGAATGCCCAAGAAAAAGGGCACCTTGGTGGGGAACAGAGCGTTAACCACCATTATTTCCAAGTGAAGCTCAATTGGTCCGCATTCGATATAACTGATGGGCAAAGCGCTACCAGGACCGGGGGACGAGTATATGTCCAGTGAAACAAAAATGGTTAGTTGAAAGACTTCCTTTTTTTCCCGGCACTTTTTAATCTGGGGTCATGCAAGGTTGGGGTTTCATGCTGGTGGCCCAGGGCAGGTATAGTCAATGTCCCGTTCAACTAAATGTTGGTTGAAAGACTCCTTTTTCCGCAATTTTTAAATCCTGGGTCAAGGCAGGTTTGGGGCTCATGCTGTGGCCCAGGGACAGGTATAGACCAATTCCAGTGAAACTAAATGGTTGTTATCAAAGACTTCCTTTTCCCCGGCACTTTTTATTTAGGGTCAGACAGGTTTTAATGGACATAACTGCGGTCCAGGACAGGTATAGCCAATGTCCAGTTCAACTAAAATGGTGGTTCAAAGACCCTTTTTCCCGTCACTTTAATTTGAGGGTCAGACAGGTTTAATAGTCCATACTGCTGGTCCAGGACAGGTATAGTCAATGTCCAGTTCAACTAAAATGGTGGTTCAATAGACTCCTTTTCCCGCACTTTTTAATTTTAGGGTCAGACAGGTTTAAATGGTCATACTGCGGTCCCCAGGACAGGTATAGTTAAATGTCCAGTTTTCAACTAAAATGGTGGTTGAAAGACTCCTTATTTCCGCACTTTTTTAATCTGGGGTCATGCAGGTTTTGTGGCCTCATGCTGTGGCCCATAACAGGTATAGTCAAATGTCCCCATTTTGAAACTAAACTAAAATGGTGTTCAAAAGACTCCGTTTTCCCGGCACTTTTTAATTTGGGGGTCAGACAGGTTTAATGGTCCCATACTGCGGTCAGGACAGGTATAAGCCAATGTCCAGTTTCAACTAAAAATGTGGCTCAAAAGACTCCTTTTCCCGCACTTTTTAATTTGAAAGTGTCAACAGGTTAATAGTCCTATACTGGCGGTCGCAGGGACAGGTATAGTTAAATGTCCAGTGTTCAAAGACTAACATGGAGAGGGTTCAAAGACTCTTTTTTCGTCGGCACTTATATAACAGGGGTCATGCAGGTTTTTTGGGCTCATGCTGTGTCCAATAACAGTATAGTCAATGTCCGAGTGCAACTAAAATGGTGGTTCAAAGACTCCTTTTTCCCGACACATTTTTAATTTGAGGGTTCATGACAGGTTTATTGGTCATACTTGGGTCCATGTACAGGTATATGTCAATGTCCATTCAACTAAAATTGTGGTTAAAATACTCCTTTTTTCCGGCACGTTTAATCTGGGGGTCCTGCAGTTTGGGGCTCATGCTGTGGCCCAGACCAGGTATAGTCCAATGTCCAGGTGAAACTAAAATGGAGGTTGAAAAGACTCCTTTTTCCGGCACATTTTTTGAATCTGGGGTACATGCAGGTTTTGGTGCTCATCCTATTGGCCCAGGACAGGTATAGTCAATGTCCAGTGAAACTAAGATGGTGGTTCAAATCACACTGCCTTCTGGGCACTTGTTTAATTTGTGGGTGATGCAGCTTAAGGGTCATCCTGTGGTGCAATGACAGGGATAGTGAATGTGTAGTGGATTTTTTTTCTGTGGCTTTTATAACCTAAGGTTGTGGTTCCTAAGATGTAGCACGTATCCATTTGACTGTTGTGATGTAATTCCAGCTTCTCCAGCCCTATTGGGTGTACGAATGAAGGTTTGTGTGCTTTCGCCATAGACTTAAGGGTCATCGATCATAATCTACCATCTAGACCATCGTATATCTTGTCGATGATGGTCGACTATCGACCATCGACCGATTCCGATGGCCAACGTAATCGCTCAACACTAGTAAAACATTATCAGAAAAAGAGCTCAAACCTTCAAAAAAAAAAATAAAATAAAAAAATCACTTTCCAAAAATCTAGAACGGCGGCAATCAGGAATCTTGGATATTGGAAATTGCAGGGAAATACAGTAATTAAAATTCTGTAAGCGTTCGTCTCATTGGTCGGCAAACCAACCAATCAAAAGAGTATCGACAGTGTTGAACCTCATTATAAGCTAGTGGATAAGTATGTAGACCAATCAGATACAAAGCCGGGACAGTTCAAAATACAGTAAAAAAAGGCCAGAAAAGAGCTGATTGGTTTTGCGCAGCGGGAGCTTGGCAATCCTGGCCCATCAGAAAATATGGGATCGACGTGACCCATTGAATAACCTATGAAGAAGTATTGACCAATCAAATTCAAAGGCGGGACAGTTCAAATGACAGTAAAAAGTGGCAGAAAAGAGCTGATTGGTTGCGCTAGCTGGGGCTTTGGGCAATCCTGGCCATCAGAATATGAAGCGACAGGGACCCATTATAAAACCTATGGAGAAATATGACCATCAAATTCAAAGCGGGCAGTTCAAAATACAGTAGAAAATTGCAAAAAAGAGCTGATTAGGTTGAACTAGCGTGGGCTTACTATCCCAGGCCAATCAGAGCGTCGAGCTTACTTTCCCCATTGTAGTCTATGGCAGATCGTGTGCAATGAATCTCTCGGCTCTCAGCGCCAGTGCTGCTTTGGAGTATATTAAAAAAATCATTTTTATTAGATGTAAAATATTATATGAAAAAGAGCTGAAACCTTCTATAAACATAAAACAATCAAATGCCTAATAAAGCGTTTGTCGCCGAGACCGGCGCTACATAAGGAATTGGGATATAGAGAATTGCCGGGAAATACAGTAATTCAAATTGTTTAAGCACTTCTCATTGGTCGGCAGAAACCAACCAATCAGAATAGGAGCGACAGTGACCCATTATAAGCTATGGAGAAGTATTGACCAATCAAATTCAAAGGCGGGACAGTTTAAAATACAGTAATAAGGCAGAAAAGAGCTGATTGGTTGCGCTAGCGGGGGCTTGGCTATCCCAGCCAATCAGAGCGCGAGCTACTTGTCCCTGTAGTCAATGGAGAGATCGGGGCAATGAAATCTCGGCTCTCAGCGCCGTGCGGCATGGAGTGTGATTAAAAAAATAGTTTTTATTAAGTGTAAAATAAGTGTAAATGTCTTTTTATGTTTTTACTACATGATAGGGCTTAAAAATTTAGTAGTCATTTTTCACATTTTCAAGAAAATGTACAGATTTTTTTAGGTAACAGTCCAGTTCTGATATTGTTTTGAGGGGCCTGCATGCTGGATACTCCCATAAATGACACCATCTAAGAAACCCCTTACAGTATTTAAAACAGTGTTTAAGAAGTTTGTATTTCTCAGAAATTAAAGCAAAGTAGACATGAAATTTCTAAATTTCACTTTTGTTTGAAGATTTTCAATTTTTATCCATTATTCACTGGGACAAGGTAGATTTGACAAGTAAAATGCAACTCAACATTGATTTCCCCAATTCTGCCGTTTTTATAGACATCCCACATGTGGCCCTAGTGCACTATTTGGCTCAACCACAAGTCTCAAAATAGGAGAAGCACCTATTTGACTTTGGGGTCTCATTTTCAATATGATTTTCTTTAGGTGCCATTACAGGTTTTCAGGCACCTTAAGGTGCTAAAACTTAATAGACACTCCTAAAAATACCCCATATTGGAAACTACACCCCTTAAGGAATATATCAAGGAGTATATTGAGTATATCAACCCTACAGGTGTTTCACAAATTATTTTAGCGGTAGGCTGTGCAAATGAAAAACATTTATTTTTTTCCAACAATCTGCAATTTTAGCTGAAAATACTTCATTTGTACAAGGAATCCTGGAAAAAGCAACCCAAGTTTTGTTACACAATTTCTTCCAAGTTCGGCAATACCCTATATATGGATGTAAACTGCTGTTTGGGAGCATGGCAGGGCGTACAAGGGAAGGAGCATTATTTTTCAAAGCCCCCAAAGTACCAGAACAGGTGAAACCTTCTAAAAGTCGCCCCATTTTGGATGTAACATCCCTCATGGATCTCATCTAGGGGTGTATTGTGCATTTTGGGCGCACAGGTGTTTCATAGTTTTTTCTTGCATTGGGCCATGAAAATGGGGAGGAGTAGGGGGAGATGCAGTTCTGCCATTGTTTTTTAGGCTTCAATGTTACAGCATTTGTAATGCAGTGTAAATGACAGGATAACTTTACTGTGGGGGTCAGTACAATGTAAATATTTATGTTGCATTACTTTTACACAATAGAAATACGCCTATAAAAATTGCGTTTTTATGTCTTCATAGTCTGCTAGCCATAAAGTTTTCTGTATACAGAGCTAACTATTGTCTTGTTTTTTGTGTGATTTGACATTTTTATTGGTACCATTATGGGGTGCATATGATGCTTTGATCACTTTTTCTTAAGGTTTTTGTGAGGCGTTTTGAACAAAAAACAGCAATCCTGGTAGTGTTTTTTATTTTTAAATTTTACATCGGTACCATGCCGTATAAATGACTTGCTAGCTTTACTCAGCAGCTTGATACAATTACAGCGATACCCAAGTTGCATATTTTTTTTAATGTTTTACTGCTTTTACACAATAAAAACACTTTTATTCAAAAAGGAAAACACGTCTTTGCATTGCCATAGTCTGAGAGCCATAACTTTTTTAATTTTCTCTGTAAGGATCTTTGTAGGGGCTTGTATTTTGCCGGATAAGTTGAATTTTTTATTGGTATCATTTTGGTATTTATATTAGTTTTTATTTGCTTTTAAATAAGTTTTTTTGGAAGGCAGGGTGAAGAAAATACTGCAATAGTGTTTTTATATTTATTTTTAACAGCACTCACCGTGCAATATCCGTGACAAGTTAGTTTTACTCTGTGAGTCGATTTGATTATGGTGATACCCAATTTATATAGTTTTTTTTATGCTGAAGCGCTTGAAAAAAAAAGTGTTTTTATTGTGTAAAACAATATTTATGCATCAATATTTTCTGATAGCCAGAACTGTTTTATTTTATTTATACAGAGCTGTGTAAGGACTTTTTTGTGGGATGAACTAACGTTTCTATTTTGCTACTTTGGGGCAACATGTATGATCGGGCTTTACGCCTGTTTTTTGGCGTATACTGCGCCTCCCGGCCCGAATCCCGCTGTCGGACGCGGGGATGCAGTGTTAGGCGCAGCGTTCGCCACTTTCAGCTGCGCCTCGCATGAAGGGGTGGGCAGTGGGCGCGGTGTGGGCGCGCTGTAGGCGTTCCGGGGCGGGACGCAGCACGCCCGAAAACTCCGAGGCATGTACGATGGCGAGTCGGCAAAGCGAGGCACAGTGCCGCTCTCGGCAGCTCCGACAGGCAGACCTGTTTTTTTTTTGTCTATTTGCTCCGGCAGAGGCGAAGTGAAGCAGGATCGGAACATGCGAGGAAACATAGAAGATCATGACAGAAATCTCGGCGCTCCGCTCGTGCAGCAGGAGTATGATTCCGAAAAAATCGCCTTTATAAAGGCGGAAAACAGTGTCAGAAAAGAGCTGAACGTAAAAAATAAACATAATTAAAAAAAATTAATTTCCAAAAATCTAGAACGGCGCAATACCAAGAATTATGATATTGTAAATTGCCGGGAAATACAGTAATTCAAATTCTGAAACCTATTCTCATTGGTCAGCATAAACTGGCCAATCAGAATAGGAGCGACAGTTGAACATTAAAACCTATGGGGAAGGATTGACCAATCAGAATCAAAGGCGGGACAGTTCAAAATACAGTAAAAAATGCTGAAAAGAGCTGATTGGTTAAGCTACCGGGGACTTGGCTAGCTCAGCCAATCAGAATAGGAGCGACAGAGACCCATTAAAACCTATGGACAAATATTGACCAATCAGAATAGGAGCGACAAAGACCCATTCTAGTCTATGGAGAAGTTTAGACCAATCAGAATCCACGGCGAGATAATTCAAAATACAGTAAAAAGACAGAAAAGAGCTGATTGGCTGAGCTAGCGGGGGCTTGGTTATCCCAGCCAATCAGAGCGCGAGCTACTTCTCCCATTATAGTCTATGGAGAGATGGGCGCTCTGAAATCTCGGCGCTCAGCGCCGTGCGGCATGAAGTATTAATAAAAAAAATTATTTTTATTAAATGTAAAACATTATCAGATAAAGAGCCGAACCCTTCTTTACAAATAAAGCAGTTAAAAACCCGAACAACGCGTTTGTCGCCGAGACCGGCGCTACATAGGGAATTGCAATAGAGAGAATTGCCGGGAAATACAGTAATTCAAATTGTTTAAGCTATTCTCATTGGTCGGCAGAAGCCAGCCAATCAGAATAGGAGCGACAAAGACCCATTATATCCTATGGAGAAGTTTGGACCAATCAGAATAGGAGCGACAGTGGCCCATTCTAACCTATGAAGGAGTATTAACCAATCAGAATAGGAGCGACAAAGTCCCATTATATCCTATGGAGAAGTTTGGACCAATCAAAATCAAAGGCGGGACAGTTCAAAATACAGTAAAAAGACAGAAAAGAGCTGATTGGCTGAGCTAGCGGTGGCTTGGCTTTCCCAGCCAATCAGAGTGCGAGCTATTTCTCCCATTATAGTCTATGGAGAGATGGGCGCTCTGAAATCTCGGCGCTCAGCGCCATGCGGCATGAAGTATTAATAAAAAAATTATTTTTATTAAATGTAAAACATTATCAGATAAAGAGCCGAACCCTTCTTTACACATCAAGCAGTTAAAAACCCGAACCCCGCGTTTGCCGCCGAGACCGGCGCTTCATAGGGAATTGCAATAGAGAGAATTGCCGGGAAATACAGTAATTCAAATTGTTTAAGCTATTCTCATTGGTCGGCATAAACCAACCCATCAAAATCGGAGCGACAGTGTCCCAGTATAACCGATGGAGGAGAATTGACCAATCAAAATAGGAGCGACAATGTCCCATTATATCCTATGGAGAAAAATTGACCAATCATATTCAAAGGCGGGACAGTTCAAAATACAGTAAAAATGTCGCTCCTATTCTGGTTTATGCCGACCAATGAGAATAGCTTAAACAATTTGAATTATTGTATTTCCCGGCAATTCTCTCTATTGCAATTCCCTATGAAGCGCCGGTCTCAGCGACAAACGCGTTGTTCGGGTTTTTAACTGCTTTATTTGTAAAGAAGGGTTCGGCTCTTTATCTGATAATGTTTTACATTTAATAAAAATAATTTTTTTATTAATACTTCATGCCGCACGGCGCTGAAGCGCCGAGATTTCAGAGCGCCCATCTCTCCATAGACTATAATGGGAGAAGTAGCTCGCGCTCTGATTGGCTGGGATAGCCAAGCCACCGCTAGCTCTGCCAATCAGCTCTTTTCTGTCTTTTTTACTGTATTTTGAATTATCCCGCCGTTTATTTCTGATTGGTTTTCCACTAAACTTCTCCATATGAACTAGAATGGGTCTTGTCGCTCCTATTTTCTGATTGGTCCAATCAATTCCTCCATAGGTTTTAATGGGTCTCTGTCGCTCCTATTCTGATTGGCTGAGCTAGCCAAGTCCCCGGTAGCTTAACCAATCAGCTCTTTTCAGCATTTTTTACTGTATTTTGAACTATCCCGCCGTGGATTCTGATTGGTCTAAACTTCCCCATAGGTTTTAATGGTTCACTGTCGCTCTTATTCTGATTGGCCGGTTTATGCCGACCAATCAGAATGCTTTCTGAATTTGAATTACTGTATTTCCCGGCAATTTCCAATATCCTAATTCTTGAATTAGGATATTCGAAAGTGATATTGTTCCATGTATTTTTTATTTTTTAGGTTTCAGCTCTTTTCCTGAGAATGTTGAACGCCTTTATAAAGGCGATTTTTGATTCATACTCCGCACCGACATCTGGAATGATTTCTCGCTGTTCCAGCCTGTCTCGCATCGGAACTGTTTTTCGGCGCAGTCCCGCACGGCGCCTAAGTCCCGCACTGCGCCCATGTCCCCGCACTGTGCCCCACACACACTGGCGAGGCGCAGGGAACTTTTCCCCACATGTACGAGCGCACCGCCTCGGACGGCGAATCTTAGGCGCAGCGCCGCACTGCGCCTCGGTCCCCGCACTGCGCCCCACACACTGGCCAGGTGCGGCGGACTTTTCCCCGCATGTATGACCGCACTACCTCCAGCGCCGAATCATAGGCGCAGCGCCGCACTGCGCCTCAGTCCCGCACTGCGCCTAACACACAGGCGAGGCGCGCGGACTTTACATAGTATTTATGAGCGCGCCCGGCCCCGACATAAATCGGGCGCAGATTCCGCCGGGAAACTGGCGGAAAGGTGCACCCCGACCCGGCGAGATTCATACATGTCGCCCTTGGTGTTTATATGAGTTTTTAATCGCCTTTTGTTTCATTTTATGTGCTGTAGGATGAACACAAATCGCAATTCTGTGATTCTTCTTTTTTTTTTTCTTACGAAGTTCACCATGCAGGTTAATTAATGTGAAAGTAGGTTGTTACACTTGCAGCAATATCAAATATGTGTGCTTTATTTTATATCTTTTTTGAGGCAATTACCGTTTGTAAATGAGAAAAGGACGGTGTACATGTTTTTATTAAATTTTTTGTTTGTGTTTTACTTTTTTTTCTTTTTCACATTTTTACAGATCACTAATACAATAGCGAGCAGTACATAGCAGAACTGCTATGTATTAGTCTCTATGGCAACTGTCACTCACTATGTCCGGTCATACCCACAGAGCACTGCTAGGCATGGTGACGTCACAGACAGCCCGGAAGCTGCTGTAATCGCGATAGATTGTGGCAGCTAAGAGGTTAATCACCCACGGGCAGAGGTCACTCAGTATGGGACCAGCTGTAATATATAGCTGGTCCCATGTCACGATCATGTAGTCACCGCTTGAGGGCCTGCACGATGTCGGGAAGGAGTTAAAGCTGTCATGTTATTTAGTTTGCATGATGAATGTCATAAGATAAAAACAAAGAAACAGGGAAGAATTGCAATCTTTGATGTCCTTTTCAAATAGTTTAAAAGCAATCAAAAAGTAATATAAACCCTTAAGTGGTTTGCCAAAAAAAGAACTTACACAACTCTACAGTAAAATAAAAAAGTTATATCAAAATATAGCAATACATAAACATTATTTTACACAATAAAAACATTATTTTTAAAGCACTAACATATAGAAAAAAAACTATATAAATTGGGTATTGCTGTAATCATATTATCCAATGGAGTAAAACTAATTTATAGTGTGTGGTGAGCACTGCAAAGAATAAAAAACAGTACCATGATTGTTGGATTTTTTTCATTCTGCCTCCAAAAAATTGCATCTTAGGCCTCGTTCACACGGCTTATTTGGGGACGGATTGGCGCCGTACTCCGCGCCGGATTTGCGCTTCAGTACGGCGCCAATCCGACCCTGTCATTACGGTAATCCACTGCTCTCATAGAGAACAGTGGATTCCGTCGCTCCTCCCCGCTCGGCGAATCCGCCGCGGGGGGAGAAAGTGACATGCACATTATCCAGGCGCAATACGCGCCGTGGATAATGCAAGTCTATGGGGCCGGGGCGCGGCGCCCCCGCCGCGCTCCGGCCCCGCCCCCATCCCTTAGTCACGGCGGATTTGTGAGCTCAATCCAGCTAAAAAATCCGTCGGGAATAAGCCGTGTGACCACGGCCTAAAGGTGATTACAAAGTTAGGTGTGCCCCAAAATGATACCAATGAAAATGTCAACTCAAGCCACAAAATGCAAGTCATTATATAGCATCATATACAGAAAAATAAAAAAAATTATGGCTTTCAGAATATGTTTTTTTTTATTTTATTTTTTTTACAAAAGCACTACTATGTGGTATAGTAAGTTTTACAACATAAACTATTTAACACTGATATTTTAGTAACTGTACCAACCTCTGCATAGTAAAGGTATGTTATTTATACCGCACAGTGAATGCTGTGAAAATGAAACTCAAAAACCAATGGTGGAATTGCATAATGCTAAAAAATACAAAAAAAAAAACCTGTAAGATAAGTGTGGGCCCTAAATGCAAAATATACCCTTAGATGAATTCCCTGAGGTGTGTTGACTCAAAAATAGGGTGACTTCTGGAAGATTTCACTCATACTAATTCTTCAGGGGTTTTGCAAATATGACATGGCACCCCCCAAAATCTGTAATCGAAAAGCCAAATAGCAATTCTTCCCTTGTACGCCATGTCATGAACCCAAACAGGAGTTAACATCCACATATTGAGTGTTGCCATATTTGGAAGAAATTGTGTAACACATACTGAAAACTGTTTTACCTTTAACTGCATAGCATATTACACCTATGGGGTCAATATACTCTCTACAACCCTGAAAATATTACTTAGGGGTGTAGTTTCCAAATTTTTTTTTTTTTAAGGTTTACCACCATATAATGTCCGCAAACCTGAAATGGTGCCTAATAACATCCTAATAAAAATGAGACCCCAAAATCCAGTTACAGCTCCTCCTAGTCTGAGGCCCGTGGGTCAGTCAAATTTCACAATAGGGCGCTCATAGTGCAGGTTAAACAACATGACAGTCTTATAGTCTGTCCCTTCATTTTTATTATTGATAAGCATTTGCAATGGAGAAAAGACTTACTTGAAGTTTTACTTTATGTTTATCTATTTCTTTTCTTTTTTTACACTTTTCTCTTGTACTTGTTCCCACATGGGACTAGAATCAAGAGTAGCTTTATCGTTGGTATAAAACATTGCAGTACATGATTGTACTGCAATGTATTAAACTACTCTCAATAACCAAGCTATGCCGTGGCTCTGGGCATGGCCTGGCATGGTGATGTCACACACTGCCTAACAAAGGCTTTTGGGCTGCATGGCAAACATTGGCACCCCATGATCACACAGCGGGGTGTCAATGGAAATAGAGGGATCCTCCTCCACCTGTCATATCCTTCAGATGCACTGTCGCAATTGACAGTGGCATCTAAGGAGTTATCTACTGGGTTTTGATCATATTTGTCAACCTTCCAGGGTTGGGCGGGAGGGGGCCCCCTATTTGCCCCCTGAAAGAGTTGGTTAAATCTCCCGCAGCTGAACAGCTGCCGGAGGCTTTTTATATTATAAGCGGCATCATGGCAGCATCAAGAGACGCTGCCCCGAAGCCACTGACTGCACTGCCGGCAGCACGTTGTTCTGATAGCTACCTATATAGGAGTATATCGGAGGAATGGACCCCCGAAACACTACTGGGATGAGGGAACGGGGCTTAGTGGAAGCCACGAACTCGATCCCCTGTCCCCTGTAGAGCAGCGTGAAGATCCAGGATGCCGGCAGCAGGACAGGTGAGTGCATTACCAGGGTGTGTGTTGGGGGTGGCTGAGTGTGTGTGTGTCTGAGTGTGCAGGGAAGAGGTGTTTGTGTGTGTTTGAATGTGTTTAGGAGAAAGGGTATGTGTGTGCATGTATTTGAGTGTGCAGGGGAGGGGTATGTGTGTTTGAGTGTGCAAGAGGGTAGGAGTTGCCCACTTTTCTTTTGCCCTTTGCTACTATCTCCTGTGGTCTGTCTCTAGCGGCTGCAGGGGGCTGGATACATACTGTAGGGGGCAGGAGTTGCCCCCTTGTGTCCTGTCCCTTGCTCCTGTCTCCTGCACCTTGCGGTCTATCTTTGACGGCTGCAGGGGGCAGGAGACAGGCCGCAGGAGTCAGACTCTGATGATTGCCTATGACAATAGCCTATTCAGCATCCAGGAAAGCTAGGTGACACTCCATCCCCCAAAGGTGACACCCAGTATTCAACCATGGAAAGTTGGATGTTGCCTGTGGGCAATGGGTGTCACCTTAGGATGCTGGATAGGGTATTCAGCCTGTATGTAATTATGTATGCATGTAATGTTTGTTTATTTACCAGTTCAGTGGACTATGTTGGATCAACCTTGGATCTATTTTTCTTCAAACAAAATGGTTAAAGAGGGTTGGTGTTGGGGAGTGTTTATTTAAATAAAAGTTTTTTTTGTGCAATTTGTGTGTGACTATCGCTCGGGCTTGATGTCAGCCAGTGGTGTTTCTTGTTGCCCAAGGCTGACACTAACCCCGTGTCACTATTACCCCATTACCCAATGCACCAAGGGTACTGGGAAGAGCAGGTAACCATCAGAAGCGGACCTTCTAATGTGAAGGTCCACTTCTGGAGCAGCTACAGGCTGGTATTTTTAGAATGTGAAAGGACCATAAAAAGGGTTCTCCCCATTCGATATATCACTGCACTTCGGTTTTACCTTAGTTTTTTTTATCAAATGGGGGGCCCCCAAATTTGTTTTTTTTTTCCCAGGAAAGTCATTTTATTTAATAAATCAAACATGGGCATCCACAAGAATGGTTACAGGAGTTGCCTACTTTAGGATTCCCAATAAATATATATTTTTTTTAAATAAATGAAGTGGGATCCCTCCATTTTCCATAACCAGCTAAGGTAAAGCCAACAGTTGCAGCCTAATACTATTAAATTTGGGAAGGCCCCTTTAACCCCGGGGCCCTTCCCACTCAAAAATAACCCTGCACCCGCCCAGATGGACCATCACATTAAAGGGTCCACTTCTGATGGTAACCTGGCTCTTTCCAGTACCCCTGGTGCATTAGGTACTGGGGTAACAGTGATACAGGGTTAGTTTCAGCCTTGGGGTGATAAAAACTACTCCTGACTGACACCAAGCCTGAGCGCTAGTAATGAAGAGGTGTCAGATGTCTCCATTACTAACACTGGAATTAAATGGAAAAAAAAAAACCAAAAAAATTTGAAAAAAAAAACCTTTTTATTTAAATAAACACTCCCCAACATCACTCTCTTTCCCATTTTATTAAAAAAAAATCAACCCAAACATTGGCCCCTGACATAATCCAATAAGAACATTAAAAAAAAATTACAGTACTAAACTTCATCATGTGCACCTCCTGAAGGTCATGCCTGTGGCTGATCTTTTTGGGGTACAGGGTACGGAGTTCAACCTGCAAGTAGTTTTTGGGGTACAGACCACAGCCACAGCACAATCTCCAGGGGGATGGTCCTATGCTTCCACAAGGAGATTGTAAGCAGGACTCTGGACTCTCTCCCACAACTCCCCACCATTGTGTTTTGCATCCTACTGCCAACACAAAATACAGACCCTCCCATCACCCCATAACCTCTCCACCTATTACCCCTACCCTCACCTCCACCTGTCACTCCCATTCCACCTCCATTTCACCACATAACCTTTCCACCTGCAGCTATCACCCCATGTGTGGTTTGTACACAGGTGAGCACAGGTAAGGAAGTGCTAAAAAATAGAATTCTATGATGTTTGTGTGGTAAATTTTGCAGGGACAAGTCATGGCCAGGAGAGGTCATCATGGAGGTCTGGACAGGATGGAGAAGAGAAGGGAAAAAGAAAAACTACAATCATAGAAAATGTCTCTGGTCAGTGGTTGTATCTATCAATATATGGTCACTGTATAGTGAAAATATTGGTTGTAGTGTTTTGGTTTAGGTTCAGTTTAGTGGTATATCTGTGGGATAGTGGAACAGCCGCATTGTATTTTCCAGTAAAATCCATAGGTGACTTTTTTTTGTAAAGCATTTCGTTTTTATTCTGGGGGGTTTTTTGGGCCCCAAAAGCCACTTCTCTGGGGAAAAGTTGCATGCAAATGATAGACATGTGACTAGAGACAGTACAGAGACATGGACTAAACAGTGACTAAGACATGAGGTGCGGCCATTTTAGTTGGGAAGGAGGAAACACAAAAGAAGGAAAAGGGAACAGAAAACTGGCTGAAATTGACTGCCCCTTCGGGCTCAAAAAGGGTGAGAACCCCCAGAAGAGAGAGTTAACGGCGCATTGAAGCTGTTGTCAAAGAAAGACCCACAAAGGAAAGGACCCTCCCCAAAAACTGAAGGAGCGACTACATCTTGGACACAGGAACACACCTCAAGCATCAACGCCGGCCACGAAAAGGGAAAACCCGGTCAAAGAAAGCGTGCACGCCAACCAAAACTTAAATGTGTGCGGCCTGTTAGTCAGTTAGGGGCGATTTGGTTTCAGGGCCCAAGGGGGTTTTTCCAACTACGCCCCCCGATTCGGGACATTGGATGGGGCTTTTATAGCGCTTTATTTATGCAACCCGGTTCGCATGTGAGAGGTCTGTTTTATGTGTATATGTCCGGGGGTACGGGTAACTGCACATTGTAAGCGCCCCGTCCCCACCGCTGCGGCTTTGAACTGCACCCACCGATTGTTCCTGCCTTTTTGGTATTAAAAGGGACGGGTGTTTTTGCCTTTCTGAAACCCCCTGAGTAGGGAAACGATTGGGCATCCAGAGGGCACCTCTCGGCAGCGCGCTGTGCGGGGAAAAAGGGGGCTTGGTCACTACTTTTGTACATTGTGGTTTTTGGATTTTCACAATGCTTTTCTGAAAAGTTCAGAAACATGGGGGTTTTAACTGGGTTGGAGTTCTTTTCTTCTCCCCAACTTCGCTGTATTCCGGGAATCCTACCTCGGTGCTCGGCTTACATATCCCAGTTCTTCTGGATGCTAAATAGGCTATCCAACATCCAGGAAAGCTGGGTGACACCACAACCCTAACTGAGATTACTTCCCGAGACTTCACTCAGTTAGGTGGAGTGGGCGTGACTTTTGAGGGTGTGTGGCTCAACAACAATAGGTTGTAGTTTTGTAGATTTCTAATCTCCGTGATGCCCAATTTCCAAAGTTGGCAACTATGATTTTAAGTAAACTCTAGATCCAGCCATCAGCGCACGTCCTTAGCTGTAATATACAGTTGGTTTAATCACTTTTGGACTATCTAAGCTTCTGAGTAGAGATGGGCGAATCAATTCTAACGAAGTGGAATTTGTTTAGAATTTCAGGAAAACTTCGGTTCTGCACAAAGCTGAAGTTTATGGTGATTCACGGGAACGAAGCATCTTTTTTTTTCGAAAATGGCCGCAAGTACATGGTGTTTCATGGGGCAGAGAACTCTGGGAGGAAGAAAGGAACACCCTCAATGACGTGCAGATATGAAGCCAATCAGCGACCAGCGGGCTTCTGTGACGTCACAGCCCTATAAATATGGACGCCAACTTAAATTCTCACACTTCTCACTGTGTGTCCTGTCATAAGCATCTTGCTGCTGATACTGCTGTACGATATTGAACTTATTGTAAAACGAACTCGTTTTATCAGCGACTGGGGGGAAAGACCATCACAAGTGTGTGTCATCTGCATACTTGTTATTTAACCAGCAGTATTATTTTGTTTTAGTTTGTGTGGTATTCTCCCTAAAGACCAGGGTGGGTGCACCTCTGTCCCATATATGCCTCAATTACATCTGGTTGTTCTCTTGGGTATTTAATACCCAAGGCTCAATTTAACCCCTTGATTGTGGCTTAATTTGCACTGAAATACAGGGTGTCTTTTTTTTATTTTGTCCCATATATGCCTAAATAACATCAGGTTATTCTGTAGGGTATTTCATACCAAAGGCTTAATTTAACTTCTTAATTGTGGGGTAATTTGTACTAAAATACAGGGTTTCTGTATTTTTGGTCCTATTTACACCTAAATTACATCTGATTTTTCTGTGGGGTATTTCATACCAAAGGCTTAATTTAACCCCTTGATTGTGGGTTAATTTGCACTAAAATACAGGATGTCTTTTTTTTATTTTGTCCCATATACGCCTAAATTACATCTGTTTTTTCTGTAGGGTATTTCATACCAAAGGCATAATTTAACTTCTTGATTGTGGGGTAATACAGGGGGCGACATGTATGATCGGGATTTGCGCCGTAAATCAGTTCGTAAATACTAGTGATGAGCGATTACGTTGACTATCGTCATCGGGTCGATAGTTGATATCGGCAATTATCAAGAATAGTTCCGATAGTCGATAATAGATTATCGCCGATGACCATTAAAGTCTATGGGAGAGGAACAACACCTTCATTCTTACACCCAAACAGGGCTGGAGAAGCTGGAATTAACATCCACAACAGTCAAATGGATACCTGCTACATCTTAGGCAACACACTTAGGTTATAAAAGCCACAGAAAAAAAGTCACACACCATTCACAGCCTGACCCTTAAACCTGCATCACCCACAAATTAAAAAGTGCCAGAAGGCAGTATTATTTGAACCATCATTTTACTTGAATTGGACATTGACTATACCTGTCCTGTACCGCAGTATGACCATTAAACCTGTCTGACCCACAGATTAAAAAGTGACGGAAAAAGGAGTCTTTCAACCACCATTTTAGTTTCACTGGACATAGACTATACCTGTCCTGGGCCACAGCATGAGCCCCAAACCTGCAAGACCCCCAGATTAAAAAAGTGCCGCAAAACAGAGTCTTTTAACCACCATTTTACTTGAACTGGACATTGACTATACCTGTCCTGTACCGCAGAAAGACCATTAAACCTGTCTGACCCACAGATTAAAAAGTGCAAGAAAAAGGAGTCTTTGAACCACCATTTTAGTTGAACTGGACATTGACTATATCTGTCCTGTACCGCAGAATGACCATTAAACCTGTCTGACCCATAGATTAAAAAGTGCAAGGAAAAGGAGTCTTTGAACCACCATTTTAGTTGAACTGGACATTGACTATACCTGTCCTGGGCCACAGCATGAGCCCCAAACCTGCATAACCCTAAGATTTAAAAAGTGTCGGAAAAAGGAGTCTTTGAACTACCATTTTAGTTTCATGGACATTGACTATCCCTGTCCTGGGCCACAGCATGAGCCCCAAACCTGCATGACCCCCAGATTAAAAAGTGCCGGAAAAAGGAGTCTTTCAACCACCATTTTAGTTGAACTGGACATTGACTAGACCTGTCCTGGGTAACCTACATCTGTTCAAGTCTTCCTGTACCTCCCTTGTACAATTCAGAGGAATATTTGTATCAGCTATTTTGTACATGCCAGTTTTTTAGTAGTTTAATTCTAGAAAACACATTTTTAAAATAGGATGGAATCCCACCACGTCTTTGTTTCTCTTTTTTTTAATTGTATTAAATGGGTTGTCTCAATACAGGGATTGATAGCTATTTTAAAGATCTTGCAAAAACAAGTCATTTTGCAATATGTGTCCATAAACAGTGTCCTACCTATTCCTGTTTTTGACAGCACCATCACCCTTGAGCCACTTTTGACAATTGTGAAGAACAATTGTCTGTTAAAAACGACATTTTTTTACAATAGGACCTGTAGTATAGCTGCATTTCACAGCAAAATGCCCCCAAAAATTCAAAACATGACCATTGAGCCACTTTTGACAATTGTGAAGAACAAATGTCTGTTAAAAACCACATTTTTTAGAATAGGACATGTAGTATTGCTGCATTTCAAAGCAGCATGACCCAAAAAATTATAAAAATGACTTCTCACCACTTTTAAAAATTGTGAGGGAAAATCCCCACTTAGAACCCAAACTTTTCTTTTCCCAAAAAGGACCTGTTTCTAGCTGAAAAGGTCACAGCCCCATGCCCCCAAAACCATTGACAATGGGGGAAAAATTCAAAAGATAAGTGTTAAAGGGAATACGGTTTTGTCAGGGAAACCGGGTTTCCCTTTTACATTTCCCCCAACCCCGGGAAAAAACCACAAAAGATTTTTTTTGGATCTGAAAAATAAAAATTGCAGAAGAAATGTTTCTTTTTAAAAAAAAAAACTTTTTTTAAAGGGACCATTTCTGTTTGAAGAGGAATGTAAAAGTAGACCGGCAACAAATCGGTGACCTGGGAAATTTGGGGCCACAACATCATCATGTATAGGGGAAAATAAAAGGTTTTTTTTGCACCTATAAAAATAACCGGCAGGGGACTACAAAATTGCTGTTTTAAATTTTTTTAAATTTGCAAGGGCCTCTATAAACAAACCCTGGCCTGGGGCCAAAGTGAAAAAACACCTATCTGAAATGTATACGGATAATAAAAGGTTTTTTTTGTACCTATTATATACACCGCAGTGACTACAAAATTGCTGATTAAAATTTTAAGTGAAAAGGGTGCCTCTATCAAAAAAAGCTGGACTGCGCCAAAGTAAAAAAAACACCTATCTGAAATGTATCCCGGAAAAATTAAAGTGGAGTTTTGCCCCCTATAAATTTTACACCTGCAGTGACTACATAATTGCTGTTTTCAAATTTAAGTGCAAGGTGCATCTATCAACAAAGCGGGACTGCGCAAAAGTAAAAAAAAAACACCTACGGAAATTTTTTACAGAAAAATTAAAGTAAAATTTTTTTGCACCTATCAAATACACCTCGGTGACTAAAAAATTTGCGTATTCAAATTTAAGTCCCGGGTTTCCCTTCCAAACAACAAAGCTGGGCCTGCCCCCAAATTAAAAAAACCCCTATTTTGAAATGTATACGGGTAAAAAAAGTGGATTTTTTGCACCAAACCAAATACCCCTGCGGTAAATAAAAAATTGCTGTATTCAAACTTAAGTGCAAGCTGCCCTATAAACCCAAAGCTGGCCCTTGGCGCCAAAGTAAAAAAAAACCCCTTTATCTGAAATGTATAGGGAAAATAAAAGTGGGGGGTTTTTGGCCCCTTTATAAAATTTACACCTGCGGGGGCTACAAAATTGCTGTATTAAAATTTTAAAGTGAAAAAGGGGCCTAAATCAACAAAGCTGGCCTGCCCCAAAAAAGAAAAAAAAACACCTATCTGAAATGAATACAGAAAAAAAAAAGTGGATTTTTTTGCCCCAATCAAATACACCGCGGTGACTAAAAAATTGCTGTGTTAAAATTTAATTTTTAAAAAGGGGTCCCCAAAGGTTTTTGGCCTCATAAAAAACCCAAAAAGGCTTTGGAACTTGCCCCCCAAAGTAAAAAAAACACCTACCCCTAAAAATGAAATACGGATAATAAAATTTGGAGTTTTGCACCTATCAAATACACCTGCGGGGGACTACAAAATTCGGGTTTAAAATTTTAAGTGAAGGGGCCTCAAAAACAAACTGGCCGCCCCAAAATAAAAAAAACACCATCTGAAATGTATACAATAATAAAATTTGGATTTTTTGCACCTATAAAAATACCCTGCGTGACTACAAAATTGCTGTATTCAAATTTAAGTGCTTTTTTTCCCTATCAACAAACCCGGACTGTGCCAAAGGAAAAAAAAAACCCCTAGCTAAAAATTTTTTAGGGAAAATTTAAAGGGGATTTTCCACCTACCCAAATAAAACCTGCGGTGACTACAAAATTGCTGTTTTAAAATTTAAGTACAAGGTCCCTCAATCAAAAAAAAGCGGCCCTGCGCCAAAGTGAAAAAAAACCCCCTATTTTAAATGTATACGATAATAAAATTTTTGGATTTTTGCACCTATCAAATACACCTCGGTGACAAAAAAATTGCTGTGTTCAAATTTTAAGTGCAAGTGCCTCTACCCAAACAAAGCGGGACTGCCCAAAGGAAAAACACCTACCCTAAAAATGTAAAGATAAAAAAATTTGGAGTTTTGCACCTATAAAATACCCCCTGGGGTTTGACTACAAAAATTGCTGTATTCAAATTTAATTTCAAGGTGCCTCTATTAACAAAGCTGGACCGCGCCAAAGTAAAAAAAAACACCAAACCTAAAGGGGTATACGGATAATAAAAGGGGAGTTTTGGGCACCTTTTTCAAAATAAAAAACCCCGGGGCCATTTTAAAAAAACTGGGGGAAAAAAAGATTTCTTTTTTTTTACCCCCTTTTTAAATATTTAAAAGTTTTCCCAAAAAGGCCTTGCCCCCCAACCCCCCATACAAGTAATTTTATTTCCCCCAAAGGGGAAAATTTGGTTTTTTAAAATTAAAAATTTTCCCATTACAATTTTCCCCCCCAAGAAGGTTTTTTTTTTTTGGTTAAACAAAAAAGTCTGTGGCCCCCTCCCCCCAATTTTTTACCCCCCCCACAATTTTCCTTTTAAAGAAGCCCTTGGGTCTTGTTGTTTCCCCCCGCACCCCCCGGCCCCCCCTCCTCCTCCCCGCGACTGTACAGCGCAAGATGCCCCTTTTAAAAATTCTCAGCCTAAGAAAAAAAAAACTGCAAATCTCTAATGAAACCTAATTTTTTTTTCTAATTTTTCCCCCACTAAAAGCATAGCTGTCTGTGTAAAACAAAAAAAGAACATTTCGCTGAGCTTTTTGGGACAGAGACCAGCCCCACTCCTGCTCTTATGAGACACACTAACACACTGAGGCAGAACGGGGAAGGGCTGTTCTATGAAAAACGAGGTCATGTGATTTTTCAGCCAATCGCAACCATACACATCCCATTCATGACGCGAACACACAGCTCACCCTCCCTAAATTTCTCTAAGCTGATTTGCTGGCCCCCAAAAATTTTCCAGGAAGCGCAAAAAAGGGTTGCATATTAATAGTTTAGGGGGCAATTTTTCACCAAAAATTATCGCGTGATCGAAAAAATCCATCAATATAAAAACCGTGCCGATTTAAATTTTGTCGATAATAATCGCTCAACACTAGTAAATACTTTTCCGGGAATTTCCCATTGGTACCTTTTCCTGACAAATTTAATTAAATTAAATTTTGGGCTGATCTTTGATGTTTTTAAAGGAACTTAAAATACGCCCATAAAAACGTCCAGAACTAGCCCGGGAACATAAAAATTTCCGGGTTTGGAAAAAACACAGGTCCCACAAGACTTGTGCTGTGTTTGTTTTTTGCTGTAGTTTATTAAAATAAAGGGAAAGGTGAAAGAAGAAAAAATACTTTTTTATTTTTTGGGTTTAAAAAAAAAAAAAAAAAACACAATTAACATCTTTCAACATCAGCTTTGGCTTCTTTCATTTAAAATTATTTGAATTATCTACCTTTTTTTAAAAAATTTTTTCTAGCGTTTTTTTTTTTCAAAACTTATATAATTTGCTTTCTTTTTTAAATTATCAACTTTTTCGATACATTAAAAAACGATTTTATTCAATTTTAAAATTTTATCTTTTTTCATTCTTTCCCTTTTTGAAAACAACTTTTTTTGTTTATTCACAAAACTTTCTGAAAAAATTTTTCCCTGAATTCCACCCGGGCCCTAAAAATTTTTGGAATATTTTTAAGGCCATTCCTTCTGTCCCAAAGGGTTTTCCGCCCGCCCTCACACACGGGCAAGGGGGCAGGGAACTTTACACCGCATTTAGACACACTTTGGGCGCCAACATAAATGAGGGGGCCACTTACACAAAAAATAACTAAAAAACGGGCGTTTTCAACGCCCGGAATCTTCTTTACATGTCCCCCGGGGTTGCCTGTTTTTTTTGGGTCCTATAAGCGCCAAAAATTACACCGGGTTTTTTTTTTGTAGGGTATTTCATACCAAAGGCTTTTTTTTAAACTTCTTGATTGGGGGGGTAATACAGGGGGGGGCCCATGTTTTAAGGGGATTTCCGCCGTAAATATTTTCGAAAATACGCCCGGGGTTTTCCCCATTGAAACCATTCAAGGTAATTTTCATTTTTTTTTTGGCTGAGTTGGTGATGTTTTTTACTAGTGATGAGCGACTAGTCAACTATCGTCATCGGATCGATAGAATTTTCGTCAATTATAAATGCCGATGTCCATATCCGAAAATTTGAAATCCCGATACCTTTTAAATTTCTAGGGGAGGGGAAACAACATCTTCTTTCTTCCACCCAAACGGGGCAGGAAAGCTGGAATTAAAACCCCAACAGTAAAATGGATACGTGCAACATCTTGGGGCAACAAAATTGGGTTAAAAACCCACAGAAAAAAAGGCACAGACCTTTTCCACTATCCCGTTTTTGTACCACAGCCTACCCTTAATCCTGCAGACCCACAAATTAAAAAGTCCCAAACGCAGTTTTAAATTTAAACCCCAACATTTTATTTGAACGGACTTTAACTACCCTCTGGCCTGGAATGCGCATGACCCTTAAACCTGTCTGACCCACAGTTTTAAAAGTCCCGGAAAAAGGAGTTTTGAACCCCCTTTTTAGTTGAACTGCACATTACAAACCCTGTTTTGGGGCCACAGAAAAGGGCCCCAAACCTGCAGACCCCCAAAATTTAAAAAAGTCCCGGAAAAAAGGAGTTTTCCCAACCACCATTTTGGGTTTCACTGGACATTACTATAACCTGTCCCTGTACCACAGCAAAACCCCAAAACCCTTTTTTGACCCACAGATGAAAAAGTGGCACTATCTTTTTTGTACAGGGGGACTGTCATTTAGTATATTTTTTGGTAACTGACTTTTTTTTAACAGAATTTAAAAAGGGAAGTTTTTTTAAAATTTTTTACTTTTATTATCTTTTTGCTTTTTTTCAAGGGATAACATACCACATAGACCTCTCCCTGCATTTTAAAAAAGGTATTTTTTAACGTGTAGATGTTTTAAAAATTTTTTTCACACCCCAAAATTTAAAAAAAAGGGTCCTAATCATCCCCAAAAACCTTGTTATTTCAAAAAATTTCCCCTCCTGGCTTCTGAAAAGGATTCACCCAAATAAAATTAAAATTTGGTTTTCTTTTTTCCTCCAAACCCTTTCTTCAGTGATTGGGCCCAGACCCAGGGGAGCTCAAATTGATGGGGAACCCCATTGTGACCCCCACCCCCGGGAAAATTTTTAACCCCTCAAATTGTGAAATTTGTGTCCAGCCCTGGAGCCCTTTTGGGCACTACTTAACCCTCACAAAAATCCCCTTTTTTTCAAAAATCTTATTTTTTAGGGAAGTAGAACTCTCCTGATTGCCCCAAACAGTGAGAGCCAGTGCTGCCTTTTCAGTCATCTGTTAACACAGAGGCCCAAAGCTGCCAGGGCCAGACTTACAGGGGGTTGCGGTGAAGCCCAGGCAAAGCGTCGTCATCAAATTAAAACGCGGTTTCAGCTCCCAGGACCGGATTACAGGGGGGTTTGCGGTGAGGGGCCCAGGCTGGCACTGTCACTTTTTAATACATAAAAATCCCCCTTATGACGCAGCAAAGAAAACAGTCGTTTTAACAGGGGTGCAAAAAGCGGAAGGGGAAGGAAAGACCCCACCTTCCTCAGTACACCGCAAGAATTGGGAAACGCTTGCCCCTCCGTATGAGTGCGGACCAATTGGGGCTTCAAATTGGAAATCCGGGGGTTGACCTCCCTTGGTTTTCCCCCCAGGTGCCCTTTTTCTTGGGATTCTTTTTCTCGGGTTTTTCTCAACGTGCAGGAAAAAAAAAAGCTCCCGGGTTTTTTGTTTTCTGTCCGGCCCATACTGCCCTGTCCCCTGAAAAACCTACATCTGGTCAATCTTCCCCGTCCTCCCTTGTTCAATTCAAGGAAAAATTTTTACCACTTTTTGTTTCAAGTTTTTTTGAATTTTTAAATTTTAAAAAAACATTTTTAAAAAAGGATGGGAAACCCACCACGTCCTTTGGGTTTTCCCCTTTTTTTTAATTGTATAAATGGGTTTTTTCCCCCATACCGGGATTGCTACATGTTAAAGATCTTGCAAAAACAAGTCATTTTGGGAATATTTCTCCAAAAACAGTGACCTACGTAGACCCTTGGGGACTCCCCTTGACAATTGGAAGAACAGGGTGTTTTTTAAGAAAACCACATTTTTTAGAATAGGGACCTGTATATAGCTGCATTTCACAGCAACAAGACCCCAAAAATTCCCAAAAAATGACCCTTGAGCCCCCTGTTGAAATTTTGGGAAAAACAAATGCCCTTTTGAAACCAACCCTTGTTTTAAAAATAGGACCTTAAATAAACTGAAAATTTTACAGGGAGTATAAAACCCCAAAAAAATTTTAAAAATGATTTTCAGGCACTGTTTAAAAAATTTTTAGGGGGAAAAAGCCACTTAGAAACCACATTTTCTGTTCCAAAGGACCCCGATTATGGGTTTTCCACAGCACCGTGACCCCAAAACCCTTGGGCAATGGGGAAAATTCGAAAAATAAAGAGTAAACGGAATACTTTTTTTTTATGAAAAACCCTTTGGGGTCCTTTTAAGTCTCCCACCGCAAAACCAGCCCAAAATTTAAATTTTGGGAACTGAGAATAAAAAATTTCAGTAAAAAACTATCTTTTAAAAAAAAGGGTTTTTAAGAGGACCATTTCTTTGGAAAAAGGAAAAGTGAATTTGATAAAAAACTAATTTGGTGACCCCACTTGGGGGGCCCCAAAAACATCAGAGAACCCTTTTTTGATTCATCTTGAAGAAAAATCCCAAAAATCCACATTATCTTGGTGGGGAAAAAAAAAAAAAAAACCGGGTGCGTTTGTCGGAAAAGGGCTCCCCCAGCCCGTGCTGGAAAGGGCCCCCTGATATGACGCTGGCTACTTTTGGGGAGGAAAAACACCCCTATGGCGTGACCCGCGGGCTCGGGCCATTCTCCAATTTTTTGGGTACTCAAAGTCATTGGTCCGGGAAAATATCCAGAAACATCGGTGTTTTAGGGCACAATAGCGTGCACCATGGGTCTTAAAACCGGGCTCTGGGGTTTTTATTTGTGCCCTGCATTACATGCGTTGGTTTAGGTTTGGAAATAAAAATAACCCGAGGGCACCCAAAATTTGACTTCTTTTCCCCCAATGCCTTCTGCTTCTGCTTCTGCCGCTATGGCTTTCTTGGCAAATCTACTGTTTTTCACGTTGCTGCCCTTGTTCCACCGGAAAAATTTTAAGGAAAGGAAGGGAGACGCATCAGATGTCCCCAGTTGATCAATAATTTCCGGCCCCCAATTCCTCATTTTAAATCTCTATTTGGGGGGGTTGGGAAAGGGAAAATGCTGAATTTTGCTTTGTAAACCCGGGGGGTTTAGGAGGGGGGGCCACCCCCGTAACTGTTTTTCATTTTTAAAGGCCTTAAAAGCGGGGGGATCACTTTTGGGAAATGGAGCAACCAAGCACCATGTAGAGATGGCCTTGAATTTTTCCCCAAACCTCTGGGTCGAGGGGGGACAACAAACTGATCTTCCCAAACTTCCTCCTCCGCCCCAAAATTTGTGGGCCCAAACCCCTTTCCAAGGCAGGGGCGTCGGTAAAAACCCCTGTCCCCGTAATACCTCAAACTCCCTTCCTCCGGGACAACTTCAACACAGCCCGGGCTTTCCTCAAAAAGTTGAGAGCTGCACCCTGGGGTTTCCCAGCCCAAAACCCCGAACCACGCCTAATGAAAAACCCATAAAATTGTGAAACTGCGGGCCTTTTGGGGGTTCGACGAGAGAAAGGCCCCGTGCCGCATCTGTGCCTTCTCCCCCGTTGCTGGGGGACCTGATGTATCAGATGTCCAACGATCATTTTCCCAAAATACGATCACCACAATGCCATGCTGACAAGGGCATTTTCCGCACTGACCTTTTGGGGGCTTCTTCAAAACTGGGAAGGAAAGGGCAGAGCTCTTTCACCTGCCTCCACTCTTAGGGGGTCAACACCCCAAGGGCCGCACGCGCTTTTCAGGCCATGTGCACTTCGTTTCTGTTAAAGGCAATTGCGCTGCTGCCACAATTGCTGGAGCATTTTGGGGGGTGGAATTCCAGCGTGTTGCCACGTCAACAATGGAAAGGTAAAAGGGGAGGCCGAGCTGGGCCGCAATGCAGCCAGGCGGGGGCAAGCAAGGTCGAAAACCGGGAAATTTTGAGCACAAACCCGAGCCTTCCTCAGCAGGCAGTCCAGACCCGGGAGCGCTTTTGAAAATTTCCCGGACGACAAGGTTCATGAAAGTTGGGCCCGGCAAGGGATGTGGGTTTCCCGCCCACCGATCTTAAGGGGGGCCAAGATTTCGACCGGTTTTCGCACACAAAACCCTTTCCCACAAGGTTTTTTATCCCTCAGCCAGCGCCGGTTTTTTTGTGCAAAAAGGGGCCTTCCCCAGCTCCTACCTTTTTGTGTTGACGGGCCAAAGACAAATTAATTTCAAACACCCTTTTGGGTTTTTTCTGGGAAAACCCTGATGCCACCAAGGACCTTTTAGGGAAAAAAACCCTGCACCATCCCTGTGGTTTTGAAGAGCTTTCCCCAGCCTGAGAGCCACCGTTTTCCACCAAGAAAATCCACCCAGCTCACCCATTTAGCGGGCACAGAGATTAGCGGGCCCTTGGGCCCTTTCTTTTAACCAGTGTCGGGGGGTCAGTTGGAAATTTGCCGGACACAGATGCAGACAAACCCCAAATTTTAAATTTTTTGAGGGCACGTCTTTTCCAGGGGGAGGGGGGCGGCTTTACTGGAAAAAAATGCCCCGCTCGGCATCTGGTATTTGGGGGGAGGCAAGGGCCCTGACTTTGGGGAACCCATCTGTGTCCCACCCGAAGGAAAGGGAACTTTTTTAAGGCCAAAAGCCTGGGAATAACGACATTCAGGCTTTTTTGGGTTTGGGATGGTTTTTGGGTTTAAAATGTTTTTTTCTGCCCCCCCCAAACCTGGTTTGAAGACGGGTGGCGCTAGACGGTTTCTGTACGGCATGCAGGTCTTTAAACCCGGTGGGAAAGGGGAAGGGGTAGGATTGGGGCTCTGGGGGTGCTGGTGGTACTCGGGCGATGGGAAGGCTGGGAAACAAAGGCGATCCTTAAAACATGACTCGAGAGACATGGGCACTGAGGAAAAGCTTGGTTTGGGGGTGGAGGAGGAAGGGAGAGACAGAGGGGGTGACCGTGGTTTGGGAAACCCGGGAAACGGGGTGGCTTTTTTTTGGCCAAATTTTCCCTCCATTTTCAACTCATGATCGCTGCAAAGTGACTAGACATTTGGGGGGTGGGTTTAAAACCTCAATTCTTCCCTCTACTGAACGTTTACAGCAAAGGGGGCATATGACATCAAAGGGTGAATCCCGAGGCTTGCTCAAAAAAGGCCCAGGCTTGAGAGAATTTCCCGGAAACCTTTTTTTAAAAGGCGATAAGCGAGGAGCAGTTTTCCCCCTGATCTGGCTTGAGGAATTAAAACTCAGCGAACTTTTGCGACCGCCCTCTCCCTTTTTTTTAGGGGGGAGGTTTTTGAAACTACCCCCAAATCTTCCTCCCGTCCCGGGGATGAAGCGCTGGCAAACAAATTTGCTTTAAAAACCACTTTGGATCCCCAATGTCCCTCCCTCATCACCTCAACACAGGGGACTTTCCCCCGGCCTGGGCATTCTACACCTGGAGCTGCGGGCTAAAACAACAGGCACGGGAAGGGGGTTTTCCGACCGCCCAAAGGGTTTTTGCCGATTGACCGGCTTCCTTCTCTTCCTCTGATGACATCACGATTGGGGATCAGAGCAGACAAAAACATCCTCTTTAGCCCCTAGATCTTTTGAAAAGCTTTTGACCCGAAACCCCATTTTGTCAACAAAGGGGGTCTTCAAAAATGGATAATCCACGTATTTGGGGACACGATTTTTACATTTTGGGGTTCCTTCGCTTCCCTTTTGGACGGAAAGCTGACGATGAGAGGGTGACCTTTTGGCCGTACTGGGAGGACGAGGGGGTAAGAATGCTGGATGCACGTCGCAAAAACCCCCTGAAGAACAATTGGCACGCTGTTCGTTACTTACAATTTACAGGGCTCTGACCCGGCCCATGACAGGCCTGACGGTCCCGCAACCGACGGGGAAAAAAAAACCCTTTTTTTTTTTTTAAAAAAAAAAAATTTTTTTTTTTAGGGGGGGGGCCTTTTTTTTTTTTTAAAAACTTTTTTTTTTTTTTTGGAAAAAAAAATCCCCTTCTTTTTCCCCCCTAAACCCCCTAAACCTCCATGTCCAAAACCCCTCTTTGCTCGCTTACCACCTGCATAAAACTTTAAGAAGGTATGGAAGATTTTATGACAGCTTCTTATTGGCAAATCACAGCTATACTTAAATTCCTCTAATTTCCTACAGCCAACTAGGATAAGAAAAAAGAATTGTTTCTAGCGAATAACTGTGGGAAAAGCGGGCTGGTGGAAGGAAAAAAATAAAAACAAAAACAACAGTATTCTTCCCATCCCAGGGGTTTACAACCCGACCATTTTGGGCTTTGAATTTTATAGTTTTCAACAAAAGTGCGCCCCTCTACGCCAAACTGAGATTCACCGATCGAAAAAAAACTATTTTGAATTAAAACCCCGATGAGAAATTTCGTTTTTTTTCGCAGCAATGAAAAAACGAGAACAGTTTTCTAGAAAGTTTTTTCCAAAAATTTTCCTCAACGTGGGTTTTGGGAAAAAAAATCGGGCCACCCAAAGTGCAATACATCTATTTTAAAAATTATACGGATAACAAACAGTGGTTTTTTGCACCAATGAAATACCCAACATTTAAATAAAAATTTTTTGTATCCAAATTTAATTTCAAGGGGGCTCTTTTAAAAAAACTGGGCCCCCCGAAAGGTGGAAAAACAGCTATTTAAAAAATTTTTAAAGGATAAGAAAAGGGGGGGTTTTGCACCTTAAAATACAACAGCATTACCACAAAAATTTTTGTATTTTAAATTTAAGTTTCAAGGTGGCTCTTTGAACAAAACTGGGCCTCACCAAAGGAAATACAAACTATTTAATTTATAAAGGATAAAAAAAAGGTGGGTTTTTTCACCAAAAAATACAAAAGCATTTTCCACAAAATTTCTGTATTCAAATTAAAGTACAAGATGGCCTATAAAAAAAACTTTGGGGTGCACCAAAGTGAAAAATTTCAAAAAACTTTAACTTTTAAAAATTTAAGGGGAAAAAATAAAAAGGGGTTTTGCCAAACCCCTCCCTTTTTTTGGGAAAAAAAAACCTTTTCAGTTATAGCAAAAAATTTTTTTTTTGTATCCTAATATAAAATACCAAATTTGGGGGTTTTAACAAAACTGGACTGCGCCAAAATTTTAAAAAAAAATAATTAAATTTTGTATGGGTAATAAAAGGTGGTTTTTTTCACCTATGAATTACAAAAAGGGAATTACAACAAATTTTTGTATCCTAATAAAATTTCAAATTTGGGGGGTTTTAACAAAACTGGGCTGGCCCCCAAAATGAAAAAAAACCCATTTAAAATTTTTTTTTTTTTTTCCCAAATTTTAAAAAGGGAGAGTTTATTGAAAAGGGTAAGCAAATTTCAATTTTAAAACCCGGAAGACAGTCTGGTAGCGTGCGTATTGAGCTACAATCGGAGTTACATAGTATAAAATAACTTTCAAAGAGTATAAATATATGCCAACTTTGTCTGGAAAAAAGAAATAACCCCTGGGGAAAAGTACAAGCATAGTCAAAACATTACAAAAATTAATTTATTCCCGGTCAAACAAAAAAAGGGTGCGATTGCATTTTTATAGGGGGGGTTTCCCCCCAAGACCCCTTTTTGTAACGTCAAACCAAAGACTGGGACAGATGTCTAAAATCCCCGGTCCTTGGGTAATTTTTTCCCCAACCTTAAAGAAAAAGAACCCCCCGGGTCCAAAAAAAAAAAAAAAAAGAGGATTCCCCAATCAATCCCCGCCACCCCTTGCTCTCCCCGTAATAGAAAATTTTGGGTCCCAACAAACCCGAATTCCCTCCCAACCCGGTTGGGAAATACCCCCTTTCCCGTTCCCCCGGCCCAAACCCCCAATCCCTCCCATTTCCCCTAAAGTTAAAAACAAACCCCCTTTAAAAATTTTAAACCGGATATTATAAAATTTGGGTTTTTGCCCCCCCTTAAAAACACCTCCAAAGTTCCCCCAAACTGTTCCCTAATTAAACAAGGAACCCTTTAAACCCAAAAAATGTTTTCCCCAAATTTTAAAAACCATTTAAAATTTTAAAAAAAAATTGGTTTTTCCACCATCCCCAATAAACCACCCCCAAATAGGGAAATTTTTCTGTATTTTTCCTTTTAAAATTTTAAATCCGGGGGGGTTCTTTCCCTCTGGGGGGCGAAAGTAAAACCCCCTTTTTTTGTTAAAAATTTTTTAAGGATTTAATTTTAAAAAAAGGTGGGTTTGGGGCCCAAAAAAAATAATAATTAATAAAATTTCCTGTAATCCAAAAAAAAGAAAAGTAATCCTCTGCCCCCCTTTCCATCAGCCCTCACATAACCGTTAAGATCTCCCGTCTTAAACCCACCCGGAAACCCCCTTAAAACCCAAAACATCAACTCTCCCCAACTTTCACCATTTCAAAAGCACCTGAAAACCCATCCTTTCAGGATAGCCTAAAATCCACACTAACCCCCCACCCCCACTACCCGGGGCCCGAAAGCATGTTCCCCCACACCTTCTGTTTTCCCCTTCTTCCTTGTTTTTTGTAAGCCTCGGGGAGGCTTACCCTCTTTTCAGGGTTACTAGTCACTTTTGTACCATTGTATTTGTTCAATATTTGTTATGTATTAATGTCCCTTAATTAATGTACAGGGCCCCTGGAAATTAATGGCGCTCAAATAACTAAACCAACTTAAAATGTCTAAAAAATAAATCCTAGTGTATAGACAACAGGAAAGAGAAAAGAACGAGCATCAAAAAAAGAAAAGAAAAAGAGGATCTCCGGTCAATCCCCGCCCACCCCATAATCCGCTCCCAAATCATAGACAGTTAAATGGCAAGGGCACCAACAGATGCATCCCAACCGGTGGAACGGTACTGGTCCGTACGACAGAAGACAAACCATTCATCCCAGGTCCGTAAGTGAAAAACACCTATTTAAAATTTATACGGATAATAAACGGTGGGTTTTGCACCTTTTAAATACACCTGCAGTTACTAGCAAATTTCTGTTTCCTAATATAAGTACAAGGTGGCTCTTTGAACAAAACTGGGCTGCGCCAAAGTTAAAATACCTATTTAAAATTTATACGGATAATAAAAGGTGGGTTTTGCACCTATGAAATATACCTACAGTTACTAGCAAATTTCTGTATCCTAATATAAGTACAAGGTGGGTCTTTGAACAAAACTGGGCTGCGCCAAAGTGAAAAACACCTATTTAAAATTTATACGTATATTAAAAGGTGGGTTTTGCACCTATGAAATACACCTGCAACTTACTAAGCAAATTTCTGTATCCAAAAATTTAAGTAAAAGGGGGGTCTTTGAACAAAATGGGCTGCGCCAAAGTGAAAAAACTTTTAAAATTTAAAATAAATAAAAGGGGGGGTTTTTGCACCTATGAAATACACCTGCAATTACTAGAAAATTTCTATATCCTAATATAAGTACAAGGTGGGTCTTTGAACAAAACTGGGCTGCACAATTGACTTTGATCGCATCTGCAAGACGGAGCCGACAGGCAGGAGGGGAACATGCAGCGGCGATCTCTCATGTGACCGCCGCTGCGTGTTCCTCATAGCCTGCAGTAAAATGGAAAAAAGAAAAATGGACCCGGCGCACGTGGAGGTGTGAGTAAAAACAGCCTAAGCTAAAGGCTTCTCATTTAAAAGTTTTTATTCTTAAAAATGCCGCGGCATTACCGAGACAAAATTAAAAACATAGGAACTTAAAATAAACTTTACGCGTTTCGCGCGTGTACCCGCGCTTCATCAGAACGGACCCAGAGACGGATCTAACAATTAGCAGTGAGATGATCACTGCAGGCTATGAAAGAAGATGAAGAGATGTCATCACCTATGCAGTGAGTCGCTGTCCAGAAAGCTAATCACCGCATTTTGTACCCACCCCTCAAACCCCCCACCCCACCCCTCCGTTCCTTCGCAGTCCTGCTTTATGGGTAATAACAACAGTGATTTACTGGCCTGTCTCTTACTGAGACAGACTCACTTCTGCAGTCAGTGACTGTCCGGTGGCACCCACACGGAACTCAGTAAGAGGGTGTTGAGCAGGACCAGACGCAGGAGGTACGTGGGGGCAGGGCGCTCCTTCTTACTGTGGTGACAGACACTGCAGGTCGGAAGGTTCAGTGACTGATTGTCTCCGTGTCGGCATCGGCGCTGCACTCAGAGGCAGAGAGGCAAGAGACAGGAGACAGAGGGAGACAGAGGTATGCGATGGTGCGGTGCCCCTTCTTGTAGGTCAGGTTTTCGCAGAAGCCGGCGCCGTACAGCAGAGGAGGGGCAATGGAGGCGGAGATAGCAGCAGCCACTGACTGAATGCAAAAAGTCAGTGGCTGCTAGTGACCAGAGCGCTGCGCTTGCTGCACTCATCATCATGCATTCTGTGTGAGTCAGTCAGCGTTATTATGTTACTGACACAGGAAGCACTTAACTGCGTCCCCCTTCTGACAGATGGAGGTGGCGCCCTAGGCCATCGCCTACCTCTGCCTACCCGTCGTCCCGACCCTGTGTGGGGGACCTACTTACCTACCTGTGGACTAGGTAGGTAGTCCACAGGTAAGTAAGTAGCCTCCCTCCCCCACATCTAGTGCCCCTATTAGTGAAAACAAAAAAAAGATTATCTAGCAACCTGGAGCCTGCCTACCTGGGGAGTAATTAACAACCAAAGTAGAGCTTACCTAAATACCAAACTGGGGCCTACCTGGGACCTTACCTGCCTTATCTACTTATGGCCTTATATAGCTACTTAGAACATTGCCTACCAACATAACTGGGGACTTGCCAATCCACCTACCTACTTACCTGAGGTCTTGCCTGAGTAATTCCCTACCAGGGGCATTGCTAGGGTCCTAAAACATCCGGGGCCAGGGCCTTCTGTGTTAGGTTTTGCTCAGTAGGGCAGAGTTCACACAGCATTGTTCATGCACATTATGAACTGTGGCATTTATTTTTACAAGGAAAAAAAAGTATGTTCCTGTCACTAATTTTCCGCATATTCCACATAGATCCTCAGCAGTCACTGTACAATAAAAATCAGCAATGCCAAATTTTCTTCTTTTTAAAAGTGCTGATCTATGTATGATAGTGTAATATCTTATTAATAACATCACACAGTTACCAAATAATACACCTATACATGGAGAAAATATACCATACGTAAGATTATTACTAAAAAAAATCTCACAATATCAAGACCCAGTTGTAAGTAGGTGCTCTGCAGTCTGCATATTACCTCCATACAGTGACTAAGTAGTGGTAGCTACCAGTGTATACAGGCTCTGCAGAAATATAAATGATTACAGTGCAGTTATATCCAAAGACTCACAGGTGATATTTTTTCTGATGCGTTGTTCACGTTCCTTTTTCTTTTCCGTCCGGCCCAGACCCCCATGAGGAAGCCCGCTGTCAGAGATAGGGAGTCACACATAAATCCTATATAGGCTGTCACGAATCGCACCGCAGCCCGCGAGTCGGGCTACAAGCGCAGTCATGATCCCGCGGTCACCCCGGTCCCGGAGCGGCTGGCTCCACAGTCCGTGCCCCGGGCCGTGGGCGCAGATACTCACCCCACCACACTCCTGTGCTTCCGCGTCCCTCTGCTGGCCGTGGCAGGTGCCCCCGCCCCTATGGCGCGTACGCGCCAGCTTCTCTGGATTTAAAGGACCGGCGCCTCGGAAATTGGATCTTTGCCGGACGCTGACCCTATTTTAAGGGAGCACTTCCTCTCAGCCCCTGCCGGTTCCTTGTTGCTCCTAGCTCCCTGCTAGAACATTCCTGAGTGTCCTAGCTGTCCAGTGTCTCTCACCTCCGTGCCAGTCCTTCTCCGTGGTGTTCCTGCCTGCCTGTCTCCATCTACTGCCTTGCCGACTACCTGGGGTCTGTCCGCACCTCGGCGGCCACCGCGAACCAGCTACGTCTGGGGTAGCGACCTGGTGGAGTCCCGTCGCAGCAAGACCATCCCGCTTTGCGGTGGGCTCTGGTGAAAATCGGGTTTCACTTAGACTCAGCTCCCTGGCGTGGTACTCACCATCGGTCGTGGCGGTCCAGTGAATCCACTACCAAGGCCATCGTAACATTGGCCCTTTAGGTAGGTAGGTTTATACAGTATATCATCCCTCACATTTTTGTAAATATTGTATTATATCTTTTCATGGGACAACACTGAACATGTCACACTTTGATATAATGTAATATAGTCAGTGAACAGTTTGAATAACAGTCTAAATTATGTGTGCCCTCAAAATAACACACAGCAATCAATGTCTAAACCACTGAAAACAAAAGGGAAAATGGACAAATGGTGCCCAATTTGCCATTTTCACTCCACTGTGTCATGTGACTTGTTAGAGTTACAAGGTCACAGGTGTGAATGGAAAGCAGGTGTGTAAAATTTGGTGTTATCGCTCTCACACTCTCTCATACTGGTCACTGGAAGTTTAACATGGCTCCTCATGGGAAATAACTGTCTCAGGATATGAAAAAAAGAATTGTTGCTCAACATAAAGATGGTCTAGGCTATTAAAAGATTGCCAAGACCCTGAAACTGAGCTTCAGTATGGTGACCCAGACCGTACAGAAGTTATACAAGACAAGCTCTACTCAGAGCAGGCTTTGTCATGATCGACCAAAAAAGTGTATGTGCTCGGCGTCTTTTCAAAATAGATGAATGAGTGCTGTCAGTAGATGGGGGTCAGCCTTTTAGTGCCTAAACAATACGCCCCACATTGCATCTAATTGCTCTGCTTGGCTGCCATCCCAGAAGGAAGCTTTTTCTAAAGATGATGCACAAGAATGTCCACAAACAGTTTTCTGAAGACACGCAGCCTAAGGACATGGATTACTGGTTTTCAGATGTGACCAAGATAAACTTATTTGGTTCAGATGGTTTCAAGTGTGTGTGGTGACAACCAGGTGATAAGTACAAAGACAAGTGTGTCTAGCCTACAGTCACGTATGGTGGTGGAAGTGTCATGGTTTGGGGCTCAATAAATGTTGCCAACTGTGGGGAGCTACAGTACATTGAGGGAACCACGACATACTGAAGCAGAGCATGTCCCCCTCCCGTCTGGGCCACAGGGCAGTATTCCAACATAATGACCCCAAATACACCACTAAGACAACCACTGCCTTGCTAAAGAAATTGAAGGTACTGTAAAAGGGCTGAACTGACCAAGCTTGTCTCCAGACCTAAACCCTACTGAGCATTTGTGGGGAATTCTCAAACAGTAGGCGGAGGAGCTCAAGGTCTCTAACATCCACTAGCTCCTTGATGTCATCATGAAGAAATGGAAGAGGATTCCAGTGGCTGCAACCTGTGAAGCTCTAGTGAATGCCATGTCCAATAGAGTTAACCCCTTACGAACCTATGACGTATGAGTATGTCATAGCGCCAGTAAGCGGCTTTGAAGCGGGATCGGGGGATTGCAGCAAACACCAGTGCCGCTCACCCGCGCTGTTTAACCACTTAGATGCCGCAGCAAAGATGGCCGCAGAGTCTAAATGAATGAAAAACGATGATCTGAGCCCCCACATCTTAACTACGGGGAACCGATGGCTGAACATGGCAGCGGGAAGCTTTGTGAAGGCTTCTATCGCTGCCATGTTTTGAATTTCCCCACTTCCGGCCCCAGGCAGGAAGTGGGGAAACCGCCATCTAAGTACACCCTAATGCATTGTCTATGCAATGCATTAGGCTGTATTTATGATCACGCCCCTAGTGGTGAAGCGCCAAGTTAAAGTAAAAAAAAAAAGTTTTAAAGTGTAAAAAAAAAAAAAGTATTAAAAGTTCAAATCACCCCCATTCGACATTTTACAAATAAAAGAAAAAAAATAATGAAAAAGTGACACATATTTGGTATTGCTGCGTCCAAAAAAGTCCGATCTATGAAAATATAACATCATTTATCCTGTATGCTGAACACCATAGAAGAAAAAAATTCCAATGCCAAAATTGTTTTTTTTTGTCATTTCATGTCCCATATAAATTGAAATAAAAGTGATCAAAAAAGTCGCATGCATTCCAAACTTTTAGCACTAAAAAGGACACTTCAGCCCGCAAGAAATGCACCCTCACTGATGTCCGTAGGTGTTAGTACAAATAAGTTATTGTTCGCACAAAATGGCGCCACGGCGCAAATTTCAAAAATAGAATATGTTTGGAATTTTTTTACGGTACCAAAACATAACGGAAACCCTACATATTTAGTATTGCCAGATGTGTATAAAACAATAAAATTAAGAAAATACATCTTTTTTACGGAAGAATGAACTTCGTAAAAAAAAACTCCTGCAAATATGGCACAAGTAAATTTTTTTCACATTTTGCCCAAATTAGAATTTTTTTGCCGTTCCCCAGTACACTCTATAGAAATATGAATAACACCATTAGAAATTATATCTTGTTCTGCAAAATAAAAGCCCTCATGTGTTTATGAAGGTGGAAAAATAAAAAAGTTATGTCTTTCAGAAGGCAAGGAGGAAACAAATTTAGAGCCATATTACTATGACCGTCTTTCAGGAAGGAGTTAAAGAGGTTTTCTTAGTACAAGCTTTCACAGGCATCCCGGAGGGAGAGGTGAGTGGTCGCTCTGCTGCTCCACTTACATTATAGAGCACACTGCACGCTCACCTCCTCCCTGCAGCAGGGAGGTAGCAGGCCAGTCAGTCTCAGTTCCCTGTCAGATCCTCTGTGTGTAAGTAGTTTACACACTCGGTCTGCCCACATTGCAGGTTCAGGAGACGGAGAGGAGGGGGTGAGGGTCAGGGGATGTGCACGGACTGCACACCAGTCACACACAGAGGGAGATAGTGAAAGTCCCCCCCTCTCCTCATAGCAGAACATCATGGGAGCTGATGTGAGCAGCAGAACTGTTATTTGCTGCTGATAATGACTGTGGCCAAGTGCATCTCTATCCTAAGGAATGGTCACCCCCACTCTGTGAGATCCCCAGAAGGCTACCTGTGAAGTCCTGTGTAAGTGATTTACACACTTTATAACACTTTACATGGGACACCTAACAGGGGAGATGGGGAACGGGCTGCCCACTGCTCCATGAAACAACCTGTTTACTTAAGGTATGTTCACACGGTGTAATTGCTGCGCACATTTCGTCATGTATTTGTGTTTAAATATGCGGGAAATGCGCACCGCAATTACAGTAATTCATAGCTCTCATAGAATTACGCCTCGTACTCCCCCGGTGTACAATACAATCGTATTGTACGCGCCAGGGGAGAGAAGTGACAGGTCACTTCTTCATAGCGCTTACGCGCTGCTGACAATAGAAGTGAATCGGACTGGCTTCACCCCCTCCCCCCCCCCTCCGTGCTTTAGAAGTACATGCTGGACAGGGGCGTGGCCTGAGCAGGGGATGTGATCAGACGTGTGTTCTGTGCTCTCCTGGACTGAGCTCCATAAAACGGCCCAAACAAACCAAAAACAAGCAGGAATTTCTACTGGCTCCCTGGATTCCTGAGACGCTGCTCATCGTCCCGGTGCATATATCACCTCACTAGGTGACCTGCAACCTGACTTCTGGACAGAAATCTCCGGCCTCCCCCTAAGACACGGCGGGAAGTGGCACCATTTTACTGCACACTCCTTACCTCCTGAAGCTCCAGGAAGAAGTGAAGCCCAGAGGTGCAGTCCCCGGCTTAGACGGCTTCGGCAGCCCTTTGCACTCACCTCGACTGTCTGGCTGCTCTGCCCCGTCCTGCGAGGACTCCGGGATCCCTGCTCCAGCGCATCCGCTGCTACATCTCAGTGAGTGTGTCTCTCCGTCCTCTTTCTTCAAGCGCGCGCTGTTCCCTCCGCCATCACTGCAGGGCCGGACGCGGCGCGGTTACACGGGGTGTGCTCGCTCTTAACACCACAAGCTGCAGAAGTCTACTTGATCTCCTATCAGTGACTTAATCTCCTCCAAGTGCCTTAATTAATATATACAGCCATATATAAGGCGTTTCAACAAGTACGCATCCGGCTGGTAGATTCTGGGCACCTCACTACATTCACTGAACTCATTAATGCTGACAGCAGCCATTTTACATTACTCAGCATTTTCAATATTCTACTTATCAGGGCATTCTTCCCTGTTTGTGACTTTTCTCTGTTTGCCTCCTACTGTTTTAAGATTCCACCTTAAATTTAACACCTAAAGTCTCCCTAATACCTCAGGCTTCATCCCTTCGGCTGAACTGTATATATCTGATACACAAACTACCTGAAGCTACCAAAATCCACGTCTGGCATCAGTTTACTTCTTTAAATTTTTAATAGGGAAAATTTAACTTGGACAAAACCTAACAGATACATACAGCACCAAAATCCATATTCTATCTAGAGGTCCCCTCTAACTCCAGATACATTAAATTAACCTTCTTTTGCTGCCTACCTGAGGCTGTCATCCCTTGGGACTCCCTCCAACCACCTACTTGTACCGGTCATCCTCCCTTGTTAACTCTAGAGATGGGCGAATTTCTCAAAAATTCGATTCGGTGACTTTGACGAATTTTCCGACAAAATTCGTTTCGGTCCGAATTGCTTCAGGGCGAATCACGTTAAAAAACAGCTATTTCCAGGCTGCACAGAGCCTGCAGGGTGCTGTAGAACGTTGTGCCATGCTTAAATATGCAGAGGGAGCTTGGTTTGGTCTTTATACAATGTTGTGTTTTAGTATGACACGCAGATGACTGCCACCGCTCTTAGAATCGCTTCACTATAAAATTCCCTGGGCACTTGAGAGGGCAAAACTGACCAAAAAACTGAAGCGGGAATGTAGCCTGATAATGTCATGGCAGCGCCAGCTGGAAAATAACAAGCTGAGGGCTCAGGTGGCAACATTAGTGACAGAGTGTGGCAGCCACAGCAGCATGAGGTAAGGCAGTGGCACAATGACATTCTGGAGGTGGCAAAAACAGGAGTAGGCCACAGAGTGGCACAATGACAGAGAGTGGAGGTGACGGCAGCAGCAGCATGAGGTCAGAGAGTGGCACAATGACACAGTGTGGAGGGCACGGCAGCAGCCACAGCAGCAGCATGAAGTCAGACAGTGGCCCAATGACATTCTGGAGGTGGCAAAAACAGGAGTAGGCACAGAGTGGCACAATGACACAGTGTGGAGGTGGGTAGCAATACCAGTCCCTGGTAAAGATGGTGGTAGGCAGATGGAGAAACTGTCAGCAGATGTGTGGCATCAGGGGTGTGGCAGCATCAGAATAGTGGCAGAGGCAGGTAGTTTGAACCCAGAAACATTTTCTCCCAGGTTTGGATGAGCGTCATGGCTGATGTAGTATCTGACGCTAAGGCATTGGTGTGTGAAAATCCTGGCCATCCACGCTGATTCATCTGACAAAGGTCAGTCGTTCCACATTTCCCGTGGACAAGCGGTTCTCCTTAGGGTAAAGATGGCCCTCGCCGCACTGAACACGCCGCTCTTGATGCCACACTACTTACTTGCCGGGCAGGGCAGCTTCTCCACTGACAAACTCTGCAAGTTGCAGCCACACTCCAGTTTTGCTGCCCAGTAATCCAGCGGATCTCTAACTAGGTTGGCAAGTGCTGTCCAATAGGCCAACAATCTGTTGGTTCAGGGTCTGGCTCCAGGTCCTGCTGCTTGCGGCTGCTGGCGACTGCCCCTTCCTAACTAGGGGGGTGAAGGAAGCAGCTCATCAGTGACGTCCAGACGTTAGGTTGCTGCTGATGGAGTTGGTACTGCTCCGAACCCCCCCACCTTTCCCCCCAGCCCCGCGGCAAGTATAAATGTGAGCCGCGAAGATCCCCCGGTCAGACTGTCAGAGGAGGGAACGCAGCCCGCACCTAGCAGCGGCCAACTGACTAACGAGTATTTCCCTATAGTAATTTGAGTTTGTCCTCCCTCTCAGCAGCTTGGAAAAAGGCTCCCATTTTGGACCGTAGCCGAGGGTCCAATAGGGGGTAGAGCCAGAAGTCCACCCCCTCTAGCCGGATGGTGACTATTTGGCAGTTACTAGCCAGGCAAATCAGCATGCCTGGCGGGCCATCTGCACAAGTGACCCCAGCTCCCTAGCCTCCATCTCGACTGTATACTGCCATGGTGCGTGCAAGTCATCTGCCTCGTCTTCCTCTCATCTCCATCTACCTCTTTCCAACTGCCCTGCTCCTCCTCTCTTGTCACCTGGTAGAAAAATCCACTCATTTCACCAACAACCGCTTTCTGCTCCAATGGCCCCACCTCCTCCCTCCTCCGGTTCCAGTCCCCACTCCGTACTCATGTGGCCACGCGAGATGTAGTCGATACGTCTCCAGTCCCCTGTCCAGACATTTTTTTCAGCATCTGTTCCAGGACATGAAGCAGTGGAATGACGTCAACTGCAGCAAACGTATGAACACAGCCGAATACGTCCCAGGGTAGAAGGCAATGAAGACTTTTTATTTATCCAAAAATAAACAGCATATCCAGACCAAACTGTTTAAAAGGGACAAACGTGCCAGAGACACAGCCCTCAGCTAACAGTTTTCGGATTTTCCAATGATCCCTTCCTACGCAAAGGTCCCACCCATCATGGGTTCACATATTTATGGAAACACCCTGAAACGTCAATGACACAAATAGTTTAATAGTTTAAAAAAATTAAGATCTGTGAAAACGTTGAACCAGCAGGATATACCGTATTCATCAATCAGGATCCAATATCCCTTCTCTATTTAATAAATCCTGTTTTGGTTTCCACCTCGCACAGAATAATGAAACCTGATTCTATACCAAAATGCTCTTAAATGAGCACACATCTCCTTGGTGGAACATAAAAAAAATGTTTAGATACATTAGGATACATTCTAGTACCCACATGAGACACTCCAATATATGTTCTCTAAGTCTATCTTTTAAAGGCGTCTCTTGGTGCATCCAATGTATTTAAGCTGACAAAAACACATTCTAATGCAAATATATCAATTGGTAGAATTAACAGTTTAAAAACTGTTTTATAGTGAAACTACTGCCATCAACTAATCCAGATATATTTTTTATTTGTAAAGCATACTTACAACATGTACACCTGGATAACTCGGATGATAATCCTTTTTCTCAACAGATTAATTGGTGTGGCCGTTACATAGATGACGTCATAGTCATCTGGAAGACAGCTTGATTTTGCAACATATTTAAATCAATAATGCTTTTGGCCTGTTCATCACCAGCCATGTCATCCTAACAAATCAGCTTTCTTGATATTTTTTTTATGTGGAACAGCGTTAGATAACAAATTGTTTTACCTCTACATATACGAAAACAACCAGCTAGTAACAATATTCTTCACGCCATTTCCTTGTCATCCAAAACACAACCTTAAGAGCTATACCATAAAGGAGGAAACAAGTTAGAAGTAACCGCAATTGTTCCACAGAAACTACCTACTAAAAAGAAAGCAAATAAAACGGTGGATAGATTTTGGAAAAAGAGGTTATCCTAAATGTGTCCTGAACAGGCTCTAGAATTATGTAGAAAGCGAGACAGAAAAGATTTATTATTTAGAAGTAGTGTTTGAGCGATTTGCGTTGGCTATCGAGACGATCGATATGACGATAGTCGGCCGCTATCGATAAGGAATTTTCGATAGTTGAGCATCGATTAGAGCGGAATACCATTAAATCTCTGAGAGAGACAGCAACAACACCTTTCATTATAACACCCAAACAGGCTGGAGAAGCTGACATAACATCCAACAACAGTCAAATGGATTCGTCCTACATATTAAGGCACCACACTTAGGATATAAAAGTCACAGAAAAAAAAGCACAAGACCAATGTTATCTATCCCTTCTTAGTACCACAGCCTGACCCTTAAACCTGCATCAACCCACAAATTAACAAATTGCCAAAGGCAGTATGATTTGAACCATCATGTTACTTGAATCTGGACATTGAATATCCCAGAGTCCTGGAACGCCAGCATAGCCCCAACCCTGCATGACCCCCAATTTAAAAAGTGCCGGAAAAAGGAGTCCTTTTCAACCACCATTTCTCATATTACAGTTTCACACTGGACGTTGACTATACCTGTCCTGTGGCCCACAGCAGAGCCCCAAACCTGCATGACCCCCCACATTTAAAAAAGTGCCGGAAAAAAGAGTCTTCAAACCACCATTTTAGTTTCACTGGACATTGACTATTTCGTCCGGCACAGCCATGAGCCCCCAAATCCTGCATGACCCCCACAATTTAAAAAGTGCCCGGAAAAAGGAGTCATTTCCACCACCATATTAGTTTCACTGGACATTGACTATACCTGTCCTGGCCCAGCATAGCCCCAAACCTGCAATGGACCCCCCACATTAAAAAGTGCCGGAAAAAGGAGTCTTTCAACCACATTTTAGTTTCACTGTACATTTACTATACCTGTCCTGGGCCACAGCATGAACCCCACACCCCTGCATGTACCCCCACCTTTAATAAAGTGCCGGAAAAAGGAGAGTCTTTTCAACCACCATTTTATTTCCCCTGACCATTGACAATACTTGTCACTGGTCCACACATGAGCCCAAACCTGGCATGACCCCCACATTAAAAAGTTCCGGAAAAAGGAGTCTTTCAACCACCATTTTAGTTTCACTGGACATTGACTATACCTGTCCCAGGGCCACAGAATGACCCAGGCCGGAGGTTACAGATTGGGTTGCGGTGAAAGCCCAGCCGCGTCCTCATCAATTACCACGCAGGTTAAAATGCCCTGATAACGCAGCACGATAAACTGTCGGTCTGAAGCAGGGCAGAGTGCGGAAGCGGAAGTGTGAGAAACTCCAGCCTTCCTCTGTACACAGCAAATACACTGGGTAAGGTCGTTGCCCCCATCAGTTGAGTGTGGACCAATTGAGCTTCACTTGGAAAGACGGTGGTAAACGCCCTGTTACACACCCAGTTGCCCCATTATCATGCATTCTTTTCTCATTTTACTCAACGTGCTGGAGGAAATGGTCTCTGTACTTTGTTCTCTGTCTGTGCTCCATACTCTCATTTCTCTGAATAACCTACATCTGGTCAAGTTTTTCCTGTACCTCCCTTTTAGACAATTCAGAGGATTTTTTAACAGCTATTTTGTACATACAAGTTTTTTATACTTTAATTCTAGAAAACACATTTTTAAAATAGGATGGAATCCCAGCCATGTCTTTGTTTCTCTTTTTTTCATTTGTATTAAATGGGTTTGTCTCAATACAGGGATTGATAGCTATGTTAAGATCCATGCAAAAACAAGTCATTGTGCAATATGTGTCCATTTAAAACAGTGTCCTACCTAATCCTGTTTCTGACAGACACCATTCACCCCTTGAAGAGCCACTCTTGACAATTGTGCAGAACAAATGTCTGTTATAAACAACAATTTTTAGAAATAGGACCTGTAGTATAGCTGCATGTTCACACACAAAATGGCCCCGCAAAAATTCAAAGCGTGACCCATGGAGCACTTTGGTCAATTGTGAAGAACAAATGTCCTGTTAGAAACAACATTTTTAGAATAGGACCTGTAGTATAGCTGCATGTCACAGCAAAATGCCCCCAAAATTCAATCAAAGCATGAACCCTTGGAGCCACTTTGGTCAATATGTGAAGAACCATGTCTGTTTAGAAACAACAATATTTGTAGAAATTAGGCACCAGTAGTAATCGCTGCATGACCCAGCAAAATGGCCCCCACAAATTCAAAGCATTGACCCCTAGAGCCACTAAGGACCATGTGACGAACAATGTACTGTTAGCAACAACATTATTAAGAAAAGGACCTGTAGTAAATCTGCATTTCACAGCAAAATGGGCCCCCAAAAAATTCAAAGCCTAACCCTTGAGCCACATGGTCAATAGAGCAGAACAATGTATCTGCTTTAAGAAACAAACATTATTAATAATAGACCTGTATATAGCTGCAATGTCCAGCAAAATGCCCCCCAAAAAATTCAAAGCATGAACCTTGAGCCACTTTGGTCCACTTGTGAAGAACAAATGTGTCTGTTAGAACAACATTTTTAGAATAGGAACCTGTATATAGCTGCATGTCCACCGCAAAATGCCCCCAAAAATTCAACGCATGACCCTTGAGCCACTTTGGTCAACTAGTGGAAGAAACAAATGTCTGTTAGAAACAACATTTTTTAGAATAGACCTGTAGTATAGTGAGTCATGTCACAACAGCAAAATGCCCCCAAAAAATTCAAAGCACTGACCCATGACCACTATGGTCAATTTGTTGAAGAACAAATGTCGTTAGAACAACATTTTTTTATAATAGGATCTGTAGTTATTGCTGTATTTCAAGCAGCATGACCCAAAAAAATATAAAAAATGACTTCTTTCTCACCCCTGTTAAAAATTGTTGAGGAGAAATGCCACTTAGAAAGCCCACATTTCTATATCCAAAGGCCATAATAATAGCTGTATCACACAGCAACATGACCCCAAAAAATTATAAAATAGACTTCTTCTCGACCACTATTAAAAAATTGTGAGGGAGAAATGCCACGTAGAAGTCACATTTCTGTTCCAAAGGACCATGATTATTGCTGTATCTCACAGCAACATGACCTCAAAAAAAAAAAAAACCATTGACAATGCGAAAACTTCTAAAGATAAAGTGAGTAAATGGAATACGGTGTTCTCATGAAAACCTTGCTGATCTTTTACAGTCCTAGGTCTCCTCACAGCAAAACCATCAAAATGAAGTGTTGGGAAAAGAAGAATAAAAATTTCAGTAAGAAAAGATCATTTTAAAAAAAAGTTTCAAGATGACCATTATCTGTTTGAAAAGGAATGGGAAGTAGAAACCGGCAACAAAAGCCCCCGGTGACCGCGGCCATTGGGGCCACAAACATCAACATAGAGATTCCATGCCCTGGATTCAATCTTGAATGAAAGTCAAAAAACACGAGCCACATTACCGTGGAAAGCCGGATGCGTTGTCTGTACTGACTCCTCCAGCCTGTCGAAGGTCCCGCACATATTCGACGCTGGCTGCTGGGCAGGACAACACCTCTATGGCCGTGACGAGCCAGCTCTGCCATCGTCCATTTTTGGATACCCAGAAGTCTATTGGGACCGGAAACACAAGCGAAAAACATCGGTGTTGAGACGCGATAGTCGTGCACCATGGCTTAAGCTGATCTCTGGTGTGTTTGGATGTGTGCCCTGCATTGCAATGCGTTTGGTGAGTGTAAACAAAGAATTGCCAGAGTACACCCATTAAGGCTTCTGCCACACTTGCCTGCTGCTGCCGCTATCGCCTACTGGCAATCTACTGCAGAAACGTCGCTGATGTTGTTCCACCGTGACATTTGGGGAACGTGAAGCAGACGCACAGATGTCTCCAGTTGATCAATCAGCAAGGTCTCCATTTCCTGCATTTTAATCTCTATTTGGGTGGGTGGAAGGAAAGTGCTGATTTTTGTTTTGTACCGGGGATCCAGGAGGGTGGCCACCCAGTAACTGTTGTTCATTTTGATGGCCTTAATGCGAGGATCATGTTGGAGGAAATGGAGCATCCAAGCACTCATGTGAGAGATGGAGCCTTGATTTCCCAAGCCTCTGGGTCGAGGGGCACTAGCAAACTGATCTTCCTCATCTTCCTCCTCCTCCTCAAAGTCGCGCCAACCTCTTTCCAAGGCAGGGACGTCGGTAACATCGGTGTCTAGGAATACCTCCTCCACCTCCTCCTCCGCTGCCTCCGGCACAGCTTCAACACAGCCCTGGCTTGCCTGAGATGATGCACCCTGAGAGCTGATGCGCCACCTTGCACTAGCTCTGGACCCCGAACCACTGCCTAATGAAGACCGATGAAATTGTGAAACTGTCGGGCCTTGTGGATTTGACGGAGAGAAAGGCTCCGTGTCCGCATCTGTGTCCGTCTCCTCCTCCGTCGCTGGCGGGACCTGTTGTTTCAGAGTGTCCAACGATCGTTCCAGAACTAAGATCACCACAATGCTCATGCTGACAAGGGCATTGTCCGCACTGACCATTTTGGTGGCTTCTTCAAAACTGGCAAGGATGGTGCAGAGCTCTTTCACCTGCCTCCACTCTCGGTGGTTCAACACCCCGAGGTCCGTACCGCTGCTTGTCAGGCCATGTGTCACTTCGTACTGCGTAATGGCATTGCGCTGCTGCCACAATCGCTGGAGCATGTGGAGGGTGGAATTCCAGCGTGTTGCCACGTCAACAATGAGACGGTTGACGGGGAGGCCGAGCTGACGCTGCACCGCAGCCAGGCGGGATGAAGCAGGGTGCGAACGGCGGAAGTGCGAACTCAGACCTCGAGCCTTCTTCAGCAGGCAGTCCAGACCCGGGTAGCTCTTTAGAAATTTCTGGACGACAAGGTTCATGACATGTGCCAGGCAAGGGATGTGCTCCAGCCTACCGATCTAAGGGCGGCAAGCAGATTTCGCCCGTTATCGCACACCACCTTGCCTGGCACAAGGTTCTTGTCACCCAACCAGCGCTCGGTCTCGTTGCTTAGAGCCGTCCACAGCTCCTGACCTGTGTGTGGACGGTCTCCAAGGCAGATTAATTTCAAAACGGCACGTGATGCCACCAGAGGACCTTGGGGGAAAGAGCCCTGCACCATCCCTGCAGTTTTGAAGAGCGTGCGCCGAGCCTGAGAGCCACCGTCACCCCCAGAGACATCCACCCAGCTCACCCAGTGAGCTGTCACTGAGATATAGCGGCCTTGGCCGTGCTTACTAGTCCATGTGTCGTGGTGAGATGGACTTTTCCGGACACAGATGCAGACAACGCGCTTGAAATTTTAGATGACACGTGGCTGGCCAGGGCATGGACGGCTTTTCTGGCAAAGAAATGCCTGCTCGGCATCTGGTCTTGGGGCAGGCGAGGGCCATGACGTGGCGGAACCCATCTGTGTCCACCAGACGGAAAGGCAACATTCCAAGGCCAAAAGCCTGGCAATGCCGACATTCAGGCTTTTGGCTTTGGGATGGTTTGGGTTAAAGTGTTTCTTCTGTTCCCAAACCTGGAAGACAGAAGGCTGGCTGCTAGACTGGCCGCTGTACGGCGTGCAGGTCGTCAAACTGGCGGAAGGAGAAGGGGTAGGATGGGTCTCTGGTGGTGCTGGTGGTACTCGGGCGACGGTGGAGGCTGAAGCGGAGGCTGATCCCTGATCATGACTCTGAGAGACATGGGCAGCGGAGGAACGCTTGGTGGTGGCGGAGGAGGAGGAGGCGGAGACAGAGGGTGTGACAGTGGTTGGAGGCCCGGCGTCGGTCTGGCCTTTTTTGGCCAAGTGTTCCCTCCATTTCAACTCATGCATTCGCTGCATGTGACTAGACATGTTGGTGGTGGTTAACCACTTAAGGTTCTTGCCTCTACTTATGCGTTTACGGCAAAGGCGGCATATGACATCGCTGGGTGAATCAGAGGCTTGCTCAAAGAAGGCCCAGGCTTGAGAGGTCCTGGACCTTTTTGACGGCGATAAGCGAGGAGCGGGGTTGCGCTGACCGTGGCTGGCGGAATCATATCAGCGGACTTCTGCGACCGCCCTCTCCCTTTTTGTGGCGGGACCCGTATTGACACTACCCCATCGTCTTCCTCCTCGTCCACTGATGAAGCGCTCGCAAGCAAATTCTGCGGAAAAGACCAGGATGGATCCGCAATGTCGTCATCATCATCATCATCATCAACACAGGTGACTTGGTCGTCCTGACTTTCTGCATCCAGAAGCTGCGGGCTACAAGCAAGGGGCACTGCAAGGCGTTGCCGACCGCCCGGGATTTTTGCCGATTGACCGGCTTCCTTCACCTCCTCTGGTGGCATCAGTAACTGGGCGTCAGAGCAGACTAAATCATCCTCTTGATCTTTTAACATGCCTTCTGACCCCAACCGCATTTTGTCATCAAAGAGGTCTTCAGACAATGGATTATCCACAGTGGTGGGTACACGAGTTGACATTTGGGCTGCTTCATGTTGGACGGATGCTGATGATGCTGATGACGACATTTGTGGCCGTGACTGGGAGGACGAGGAGGTAAGACTGCTAGATGCAGGTTGCATTAACCACTGAAGGACAGATTGGCGACGATGTTCGTTACTTAGATTCACAGCGATGACAGGCCTGACGGTCCTGCAACTGACGATCCGCTGGCATGCGTGTTGTCGCCAGCACTGGAAGGAGCACCTTCTCTCGTACCTCTACCTCCATGTGCTACCCCCCTCTTTGCTCGCTTACCACCTGCATTTCGCTCCATGTCCAGAAATATAAAAATTTGAGAAGGTATGGAATAGTTTTGGAAAGTCTCTTATTAAAAGACGGCAAATCACAGCTAATCTCAAATCCCTCTAATCACAACAAAATTGCTGGATTCAAATTTAACTGCAAGTGTCTATCAACAAATCTGAACTGGGCAAAAGTCCAAAAAACACGTATCTGTTATGTTTTTGGTATAATAATGGTATTTTTTGCACCTTTCAATTCACCTGTGGTGAATATAGAATTGCTGTTTTAAAGATTTACGTAGATGCTGCGTCAATGAACAGTACTGGGTGCGCAAAAGTCAAAAAACACGTACTGTTATGTTTTCGATATAATACACGTATTTTTGCACCTTTCAATTCACCTGTGGGAATATAGAATTGCTGTTTAAGATTTACGTAGATGCTGCGTCAATGAACAGTTCTGTGTGCCAAAAGTAAAAAAACACGTAACTGTTATGTTTTGATATAATAAACTGTATTTTTTTGCACCTTTCAATTCACCTGTGGTGAATATAGAATTGCTGTTTTAAGATTTACGTAGATGCTGCGTCAATGAACAGTACTGGGTGCGCAAAAGTCAAAAAACACGTAACTGTTATGTTTTGATATAATACACTGTATTTTTTGCACCTTTCAATTCACCTGTGGTGAATATAGAATTGCTGTTTTAAGATTTACGTAGATGCTGCGTCAATGAACAAAGCTGCCTTACCTAAAGTCAAAAAACACGAATCTGTGATGTTGTCATATAATAAACTGTATTTTTTGCGCCTTTCAATTCACCGTGGTGAATATAGAATTGCTGTTTTAAGATTTACGTAGATGCTGCGTCAATGCACAGTACTGGGTGCGCAAAAGTCAAAAAACACGTAACTGTTATGTTTTGATATAATAAACTGTATATTTTGCACCTTTCAATTCACCTGTGGTTAATATAGAATTGCTGTTTTAAGATTTACGTAGATGCTGCGTCAATGAACAGTACTGGGTGTGCAAAAGTCAAAAAAAAGTAACTGTTATGTTTTGATATAATAAACTGTATTTTTTTGCACCTTTCAATTCACCTGTGGTGAATATAGAATTGCTGTTTTAAGATTTACGTAGATGCTGCGTCAATGAACAGTACTGGGTGCGCAAAAGTCAAAAAACACGTAACTGTTATGTTTTCGTATAATACACGGTATTTTTTGCACCTTTCAATTCACCTGTGGTGAATATAAATTGCTGTTTTAAGAATTTACGTAGATGCTGCGTCAATGAACAGTACTGGGTGCGCAAAAGTCAAAAAAACACGTAACTGTTATGTTTTTGATATAATAAACTGTATTTTTTTGCACCTTTTCAATTCACCTGTGGTGAATATAGAATGCTGTTTTAAGATTTACCGTAGATGCGCGTCAATGAACAGAACTGGGTGCGCAAAATCAAAAACACGTAAATGTTATGTTTTTTGATATAATAACTGTATTTTTTGCACCTTCACTTCACCTGTGTGTGAATATAGAATTGCTGTTTTAAGATTTACGTATGATGCTGCGTCAATGAACGGTAACATGGGTGCGCAAAAGTCAAAAAACACGTAACTGATATGTTTTGATATAATAAACATATTTTTTGCACCTTTCAAATTCACCTTTGTGAATATAAATTGCGTTTTTTAAGATTTACGTAAGATGCTGCTCAATGAACAGTACTGGGTGCGCAAAAGTCAAAAAACACTGTAATGGTGATGTTTTCGTACGAATACACGGTATTTTTGGCAACAAACAACCTGTGCTGAGTGGCTGACCTACAAGATTGCTGATTGTAATTTAAGTGCAAGGTTGAATATAAACAGTCACAGGTGTTAATGTGTAAATTTGAACACCTACTGAAATGTATACTGATAATAAAGTTGGAGTTATTTGCAGCTAACAAAGATACCAGCTAGTACTAGAACATGATGTTAATTCCAATATAAGTTCAGACTCCCCCTTTAACCGGGAAATACTTCAATAGAAAACTTTTTAAATAAAAAAGTTTATTCCCTACCATATCTACACTAAGTTTTGGGTGAACTTTACCCCAAGGGTTTTTATAGATAGGGGCTTGTCTGTGTTGCCCGGGGGCCCCCCCCCCCCGCCCCCCCCGCCGTGACTTTACAGCGGAAGTTTGCTGCTTTAAAATTCTCTAGTAACTACAAAAAATTTTAAAATCTCTAATCTAACAAAATTTTGGAAGGATCACAGCTAAAAGCAGGGGTTTTTCTCTGTGCAGAAATGACTACTTTCGCGGGCCCCTGTGTGGCCACAGGCGACGCACGTCCTTTCCCTATGGGGACGCGAGAGCACTGAGGCTGAAACAGGAAACGTGTTCTATTTAAAACAGGTCATTTTTTTTTTTCCCCGGGCCAATCGAAACCCTTTAACACATCCCAGTAATGCGTCGCACACCCCATCCCCCCGCTTTTTCTTTAATATAAATTTGCGGCCCCCAAAAATTTAAAAGGAAGCGCCAAAAAAAGGCGCATCTTAATAGATGATGCTCAGTTTTTAACCTTAATTATCGAATGATCTGGAAATTTCGATCACCATAAAAAACCCTTTCCCAATTTTAACTTTGTCGATAAAAAACGCTCAACACTAATTAGAACTAAAAAAAAATATACTACTGCAGCCCGAATTTCTAAATCAAAAAAACAATCACGTTACAAAAAAAAGAACAAGGGTATAGTAATGAGATAATCGACTTTGCAAAAATAAAGTAAAAAAAATATCCTGGCCAAATTTTTTAAATTTAGAAAAAAAATAAAAAAAAAAAACAAATCAAAAAAAGTGCAAAAAAATTTCTTTCTCACGCGTATTCACCGCAAAAAATAAATCGTTAATATCATCAAAAAAACTTACCCATTCTCCATAGGCACCAAAATTTTTCTACTTAAATCAGAGATGGCATAAAAATTTTGGAAAAACCCAAAAAAGGGTTACCCCCCCACCATTGGGTCCATCTTTTCTCCCAAATCTTTTTTTTTTCTGACCAAAACAACAAAGAAAAAAAAATTTGGGTTTCGTCCAAAGGGAACCAAAAGGTGTGGGCACAACAATTTTTATAATTTTCAAAAATATGCCCAAAAAACTGATACCCCTTTTTATCTTCTGTTCCCTAGAAAAAATATCAATTCGTAACTATTCCCAAATTGCAAACCCAAAAAAATGTTGTATATCAGATTACCCTGCCCTAAAATGCAACTTTCAATTTAAATTTGGGTGAAAAAGTTCTCATTTTTAAAAAAAACCCCCATCGACGACATATTTCGAATCCCATAAGCAAGGTGGAAATCTGGTTTTTGTCCCTTGTGCTAAAAAAATTTCCCTAGAAAAAAATGGCAGCGACACTACCCACATGAAAGTGTTGGGATTTAAAAAAATTTAAAACAATCCATTTTGGGTGGGAATTTAAAAATTTTAAGAAAAGCCAGAGAGGGGAAAAAGGATATTTTTAATTTGGGACCGACAACCGCCCGGGGCCCAAATGTACGCATGATCTGCTATTTCCCAATTTCTTAAATGCTTCTTTCTTTTTTCTTTTTTTGTTTTTAATCATAATTTTAATTATAATTGTAAAAAACATATTGAACGTACTGGTTTAAACCAATGGGTTTAAATCTGCGGGGGAAAATTGCCTTTATAAGGGGGTTTGGCTTGTTCATGAACCAGGGCACAAAGATTTAAAACATGTATTAGTCGAAAGCGTCGTGGGAATCTGAAACACGGGGGCTGTATTAAAAAACTCCCCCTACCCGTAAATTTTCACATTTTTTAAAGGAAAATAATAATTTTTTTTTTTAAAAGTATAAGCTGCGGTCATCTGCAAATTTAAAAAATTCTAAAGCAAGGGGAGAATTTTTTTTTTTATGCCTTTTTTCCTGCTGCTCTCCCGAGCTGAAGCTGACGGGAGTCTCCGGTCTGAAACCTTTTTAAAAAAAAAGGGTAATATTTTTTCTCATATATCATTTGAGCTGACAATTGACTTTTTTAAAATTTTCCCGCTTTGAATTTCCCCCAAACAGATCCCCCCGTTTTAAAAAGGGCCCCTCAAAAAGAAAAAACGTTACTGGGTTTGGCCACCCTCCTGGACCCCCCCGGTACAAAAAAAAACCCCCAGCATTTTCCCTTCCACCCCCCCAAATTTGAGAGAAAAAATGAAAGGAAAATGGGACCTTTGATTGATCAACGGGAAATCTTTTTGTGTCTCCCTTCACTTTCCCCTAAAAGCCCACGGGGAAACAACATCCCGACGTACAGCATAGGTCCCAAAATAGCCTTTGCGGCAGCAGCAGGAAAGGGGGGCAGGCCTAATGGGTGACCTCGGGGCCAATCTTTTTTTTACCACTCCCCCAACCCCCTCCCAATGCAGGGCACACCCAAAACACACAGAGACCGGTTTTGGGTTTAAATGGTGCACGCCCTATCTCCCTCTAAACCCCCGATTTTTTTGGGATTTTTCCCCGGCCCCAAAAAGGGACTTGGGGGTACCCAAAAAATGGACAAAAGGCCCGAGCTCACTCCCCCACGCCATAGGGGTTTTTTTGGGTCCTCCCCGCAGCCAGCGTCATACTGAGGGGGGGACCTTAAGCACAGTTGGAGGAGTCATTGCAGACAAACGCATCCGACTTTTCCAAGATAATGTGGATGGGTTTGACATTCATCAAGATGAATCAGGAAATGGATCTTGATGATGGGGGGCCCCAAATTTTCCGAGGGGTCACCGTTTTTTTTTCCCGGGTTCTACTTCACATTCCTTTCAAACAGAAAAGGGTTTCCGCTTAAAAAACTTTTTTTTTTTTAGATTTTTTTCTTACTGCAATTTTTATTTTTCTTTCCAAAAAATTCATTTTGCGGGTTTTTCCCGGGGGAGATGTAAAAGAAAAGCAAGGTTTTCATGACAACACCGTTTTCCTTTTTAACCCCCACTTTATTTTTAAAGTTATCGATTGCCCCAATGGTTTTGAGGCCCATGTTGCTGGGGAAATACAGTTTAAAATTAGGCCCTTTGGGAAAAACAAAATTTGTGGCTTTTAAAGGGGCCCATTTCTCCATCAAAATTTTTAATAGTGGCGGGAAAAGGGAAAAATTTTTAAAATTTTTTTGGGGTCATGTTGCGTGAAAAACCGAAATTTAATATGGTCCTTTGGAACAAGAAATGGGGGCTTTTAAGGGGCATTTTTCCCCCCAAAATTTTTTTAACCAGGGGGCTGAAAAATTCATTTTTTAAATTTTTTTGGGGCCCTTGCTCCCTTTGAAATGCACCCCAATATTTACGGCCCTTTTCAAAAAAAAAATGTTTTTTCCCTTAACAGATTTTTGTTTTTTCAAAATTTGTCCAAAGGGGCTAAAGGGGTCTTTGCTTTAATTTTTGGGGGCTTTTTTGCTGGGGCCCTGAAAGCTATACTACGGTTCCTTTTTATAAAAAATTTTGTTTCTAACAGACTTTTTTCTTAAAAATTGTAAAAAAGTGTTCACGGGTCATTTTTTAAAAAAATTTTTTGGGGGGGGCTTTTTTGGCTGGGGACATGCAGCATCCAAAAGGTCCTTTTAATAAAAAATTTTTTTTTCTAACAGACTTTTGGGTTTTTTTCAAAATTTTTGTAAAAGGGGCTCAAGGGTAAATTTTTTGAATTTTTAGGGGGCATTTTGTTTGTGACATGCACTATCCACGGGTTCCAAAAATAAAAAATTTTGGGTTTCTAACAACTTTTAATTCTTCACAATTGTCCAAAAGGGGCCCAAAAGGGGTCATGCTTTTAAATTTTTGGGGGGCATTTTTCTGTGCATCGCTAAACTACGGGCCTATTATAAAAAAAATGTTTTTTCTAACAGACATTTGTTCTTACAATTTGTCAAGAGCGGCTCAAGGGTTTAGGGTGCTGTCAAAAAAGGGAATTTAGGGACACTTTAATGGACACAAATTGAAAATGACTTTTTTTTTGCAAGATCTTTAACTAGCTTAAATCCCTGTATTGAGAAAACCCATTTTATAAAATTAAAAAAGAAAACCCAAAGACGGGTTTGGGATTTTTTTTCCTTTTTTTTAAAAAAATGTGTTTTTCTAAAAATTAAAACAAAAAAAAATTTGGGCATGTACTAAAATAGCGGGTTTAAAAAAAAACCTCGGGAATTTTTTAAAAGGGGGAGGTACGGGAAAAATTTTGGGGCCCCAGATGTTTTTTCCAGGGGGGGAAAAGGAGTATGGACCCCGGGGACAGAGAAAAAGTACAGGAGAAAATTTTCCTCCAGACTTTGATTAAAATTTAAGAAAAAAAGAATCCCAAAGGGAAAAAGGGCAGCTGGGGGAACAGGAGCGTTAACCACAGTTTTTTCCAAAAGTAAAGCTCAATTGGGTCCGTACCCCTACGGGGGGGGCAAGCGTTTCCCCCAAGGTCTTGACTGGTTGAGGAAGGCTGGAGGCCCTTACCTCCCCTTCCGCTTCCGCATTTAAACTTCACACGACTGTTTTCCGTTGCTGCGTCAAAAAGGGACATTTTTACCCGTTTTAAAAAATAGAGGGAGGGAAAATGCCAGCCTGGGCTCTACCGCACACATTTGTAACCCCGGGGCCCTGGTGTTTAAAAACCTGCGTTTTAAAAGTGACAAACGCTACCCGGGGTTCTCACTGCACCCACTTTTAATTCGGCAGCTGGCCTCCGTGTTAACAGTTTGGCTGGGGCCCGCACGGGGCCCCCTCCCGTTAGGGGAAAATCAAGAGACCCTTCAAATTTTCTTAAAAAATCAGATTTTGAAAAAGGGTGATTTCTGTGAGGAAAAAGTTTAAAAAAGGGGCCAGGGCTGGACACAAATTGCACAATTTGGGGGGTTTAAAAATTTTCTGGGGTGGGGCCCACGGGGGGTTTCCCGAATCATTTGATCTCCATGGGAGTCTGTCCAAATCAATGAAGAAGGTTTTTGTAGGAAAAAATTGAAACCATTGAATTGTTTGGGGGAAATCAGCCCTCAAACCCCGGGGTTGGCAAAGGGTTTTCTAAACTAAGAAGTTTTTTGGGGGGATGTTTAAAGGACATTTGTTTTAAATTTTGGGGTTTGGTGGGGGAACAAAATTAAACAATCTACATGAAAAAAAAAACCCCTTTAAAAAAACTGCAGGGGGGGGTGTATTTTGGGTATGTTTTCACACTTGAAAAAAAAGCAAAATTGGAAATTTAATTTTTAAAAACTAAAAATAAAAAATTTCCAAAATAAATTCTGTAAACAAATTCATTTAAAACCAAAAAATTATACTAAATGAGGGGCACTGAAACAAAATACCCATAGGGGCCCACTTTGTTCCGTGGGTCAAACAGGTTTAGGGGGCATGCTGTGGCCCAGGACAGTATTTGTCTATGTCCAGGGGGGGGGGAAACTAAAAAAGGTTTGGGTTTAAAAGAATCCTTTTTCCGGCACTTTTTTTAAAAGTTTGGGGGGCAACAGGTTTGGGGCTTTATGCTGTTTGGGCCCCGGGCAGGTTTTAGTCAATGTCCATTCAACTAAAATGGGGGTTTAAAACTCCTTTTCCCCGGGCCCCTTTTTTTAATTTTGGGGGGGCAGACGGGGAATGGTCATACTGCGGTAGGAAAAGGGGTCAAAGTCCCGTTCAACCCAAAATGGTGGTTGAAAAAACTCCTTTTTCCCCCACTTTTTAACTGTGGGTCAGGGCCCGGTTTAATGGTCATCTGCGGTTTAAAGGGGGCAGATATTTGTTAATGCCAGTTCAACTAAAATAGTGGGTTTAAAGACTCCTTTTTCCCCCCGGGATTTTTTAAATTTTGGGGGTCAGACAGGTTTAAATGGGCCCTACTGCGGGCCAGGCAGGGAAAGTCCAAAGTTTTCCCCGGGTTTAAATAAAAAGGGGGGTTCAAAAAAACCCCCCTTTTTCCAGTACTTTTTTTAAACCCGTGGGCGGGCAGGTTTAATGGTCCTTTCTTCGGTAAAAGAAACGATATATTTAATGTCCATTCAACTAAGTGGGGGTTTAAAAACTTCCCTTTTCCCCTTTCCCTTTTTTAAACTGTGGGTCAGAAGGTTTTTAAAGGTCAAAAATTTCGGTAAAAGGACAGTTATAGTTTTTTTTCCCGTTCAAAAAAATTGGGGGTTTAAAGGGGCTCCTTTTTTTCCCGGGAAAAATTTTTAAAACTGGGGCCTGCAGGTTTGGGGCTCATTTCTGGGGGTTTTCCCGGGGGCAGGGAAAATTCAATGTCCCCTTTTAAGTAAAAATGTGGGTTTAAAACATTTCTCCTTTTGGGAATTTTTTTAATTTGGGGGGGCACAGGGTTTAAAAGGGGCATGCTGTGGGGCAAGACGGGGTATGAAAGGTCTGGATTTTTTTTCTGGGCTTTTTAAAAAATATTGTCTTGCCTTTAAAATTTTGCACGTAAACAGTTTGCTGTTGGATGTTTAATTTCCCGCCCTTTTCCATCCCTTTTTTTGGGGGGGAAAAATGAAGGGGTTTTTTTCCTCTCCAAAAAGACTTTAATGGTCCCTTTGGCGATAATCTAAAATTTTTTGACTATTGGGTATCTTATTGGGTAATTTTCCGATATCGACTATTGACCCCGGGTGAAAAAATAGTTTTAACGGAAATCCCTCATTCATACTGTTTCATTATATCTGGAAATCAGAAAAACTTTAAAATTGCCCCCCAAGGGGTGATCCCCCCCCCCCTACTTGTCCCCCCTAAAATCCCCCCCCCCAAAACGCCCCCCCCAAAATTTTTTTTTTGGCTTTTTTTTTTTTAGACTTTTTTATGATGTTACACACAGAAAGAAATTTTTTCTGGGTTTTGTTTTTTAAAAATATCCCAACTCCCGCTCTTAAAAGGTTGAGGGGAAATTTTATTGACAAAGTTTTAAATCGGGAGGTTTTTTTTTGGGGGATTTTGAAATTTTTCAGATTTAAAGCGATAATTAAGGTTAAAATCCCGTGAAACATCTATTAAATCGCGCCATTTTCGGCGTTTCCCGTAATTTTGGCGGCCCGCAAATCAGATTAAAGAATTTGAGCAGGGTGGGGATGTGTGTGCGACGTCCCTGAATGGGATGTTTATGGTTTTTCGGTTTTTGGGTTTTAAAAAAAACATGGGCCTTTGGGATTACATAGAAAAACGTTTTCCGTTCAGCCTTAGTGTCCCCTCAGCTTTTCATAGGAAATTTGGAGTTTCGCTCTTCCTGAGGGCCCAAACAGCTCAGGGGGAAAATTTGTCTTTTTTTTCTGCACAGAGAAAAACCCCTTCTATTGCTTGGACCCCTTTCCAATTTTTGTTTTGTTAGAGATTTTAAGATTTATGGTTAGATTTGAGAATTTTTTTTAAAGCAAACATCTACCGCTTTTAAAAATCACAGGGGGAGCGGGGGGGGGGGGGGGGGGGCCGGGGGGGCCCAAACACAGAAAAACGCTTATCTATAGAAAAACCCCGGGGGTAAAAATTTACCAAGACTTTTGGTAACATTGCACTGAAAA